>CBVK0101306652.1:0-10876 GCA_900067695.1 Picea abies | reverse complement strand
TGCGATGAACATTTCCCAACATCACATTTTGATGAACATATTCCAACATCGCAATGTGATGAACATTTCCCACTGTTGCAATGTGACAAGCCTTTCCCAATGTCCCAATGTCATGAACATTTCCCAATGTCGCATTGTCATAACTGTTTCCCAATGTCACAATGTGATGAACATTTCTCAACGTCACAGTGCACTGAACATCTTCCAATGTCAAACACGAAAAACATTTCCCCACATTGCATTGTGAGGACCATTTCCCAACATCAAAAAAGTAAAATATTATTCTACAATTTGTCAAGGGTTTCTTGAGATCGCATTGCAATGATTTATTACCAACATTGTTTTTTTATGAAATATTCTTGATGCCGCAAGGTGACGAACATTTTTCAACGTCGCAATGTGACAAAAATTTCCCAACATTTCATTGTGACTACCATTTCCCAATATCACAAAAGTAAAAGATTATTTTACAATGTGTCGAGTGTTTCATGAAATCACGTTCTGAGGAATAATTCCCAACATTGCAATTTGCATTGTGATGAAATTTTCCCGACGTTGTAATGTGTTGAACATTTTCTAACATCACAATGTAACGAACATTTCTCAATGTCACAATGTGATTAACATTTCTCTACATCGCAATGTGATGAACATTTCCTAAAATCGTAATGTCAAAAACATTTCCCAATGTCCCATTCTAGCGAACATATCCCAACATCGCAATGTGATGAGCAGTCAACATTGTCACATTGTGACAAACATTTCCCAATGTTGCAATGTCACGAACATTTACTAATTTCACACTGTCATCACCATTTCCCAACATCACAATGTTACGAACATTTCTCAACATTGCAATGCGACGAACATTTCCCAACATCGCAATGTGATGAACATTTCCCAACATCACATTCTGACGAAAATATTCCAACATCGCAATGTGACGAACATTTCTCAATGTTGCATTGTGACAAGCCTTTCCCAATCTCCCAATGTTACGAACATTTCCTAATGTCACATTGTCATGACTACTTCCCAATGTCACAATGTGATGAAAATTTCTCAACGTCACAGTTTGACGAACATTTCCCAATGTCGAATGTGACAAACATTTCCCCACATTGCATTGTGATGACCATTTCCCAACATTAGAAAAGTAAAATATGATTCTACAATTTTTCAAGTGTTTCCTGTGATCACATTGCAAGGATTTATTACCAACGTTGTTTTTTGATGAAATATTCTCGATGTCGCAAGGTGACAAACATTTTTCAACGTCACAATGTGACAAACATTTCCCAACATCACAAAAGTAAAAGATGATTTTACAATGTGTCGAGTGTTTCATGAAATCACATTCTCAAGAATAATTCCCAACATTGAATTTTGCATTGTGATGAAATTTTCCCAACGTTGCAATGTGATGAACATTTTCTAACATCGCAATGTAATGAACATTTCTCAATGTCACACTGTGATGAACATTTCTCTACGTTGGAATGTGACCAACATTTACCAGCATCACAATGTGATGAACATTTCCTAACATCACAATGTCACGAACATTTCCCAACGTCCCAGTCTAGCAAACATATCCCAACATCACAATGTGATGAGCATTCAACATTGTCGCATTGTGACAAACATTTCCCAATGTTGCCATGTCATGAACATTTACTATTTTTGCATTGTCATCACCATTTCCGAACATCACAATGTTACGGACATTTCTCAACATTGCAATCTGACGAACATTTCCCAACGTTGCAATCTAACGAACATTTCCCAACGTTGCAATGTGATGAACATTTCTCAACGTCGAAATGTCAGAAAATTTCATAAAATCGCATTGTGAGAAATATTTACCAACATTGCAATTGGCAAACATTTCCCAACATCGCAAATTGATGAATATTTCTCAATAACACAATGTGATGAACATTTTCCAACATCGCAATATGAAGAACATTTCCCAACATCAACCACATTTATGACGAACAATTCCCAACATCGTAATGTGACTAACATTTCTCAATGTGGCATTGTGATGAACATTTCTCAATGTCACAAACATTTCCCAATGTCATTTTGTCATAAACATTTCCCAATATCACAATGTCACGAACATTTTTCAATGTTGCATTATGATAAAGATCTCTCATCACATGAACATAGATTTTCTCATTGTCATAAACCTTTCCAGTTGTTGCAATGCGAAAAAATATTTCCCAACATCACATTGTGACGAACATTTCCAATACACACACACCACCCATAGTCGTGGGCATGATTTTTTGTGGTCTTCTATGATTAAAGTCAACCATAATCATAATCATGATCGACCTTGATATCATGGTTTGTCATGACCATGGTTAATATTTTGTATGTATGTAATAGTGTATTATTAATGTGTTTTTACTTTATCACTTTAATGTAATATTAAAACTTTAATACCTTTTTAATATTTTAGTGCTTTATTAATTTGTTAATTAATAATATTTTATTAACTTATTAATACTTCAAAATAACATTTTATTACTATATTTATGGGAATTGATAACAATAATATATCAATACTTTATTAATGTATTAATAATTAATAATGTACAAATATATTAACTATGATATCTTTCAGCATTATAATGAGTTAATATAAGGTATTATTTGTATAATGTAATATTACATTATTAATGTATCATTAATTTATTAATGTATAAGTATCCTATTTATGTATTACGTTAATGGAGTATAAATATTTTATTAACTTGTTATTACTTTAAATAATATAATACTTTAATTTTTTAATGTATTAGTGTTTTATTAATATATTTTATTAATAACATTATCAATTAATTAATACATTACTAATTTTACATTTGTACATTACAATATATATTTGACTTTAACATCACGGAGTGGCTTAACAACACACTCCGTCACCGACTATCCTACACCTCGGGGACAGATATATTTCAGTATTATAATAATGAGTTAATACATTATTACAAGGTATTATTTGTATAATGTAGTATTGCATTATTAATGTGTCATTAATTTATTAATGTATGTTATTTATGTATTTTTTTAATGGAGTATAAATACTTTATTAATTTATTATTACTTTAAATAATGTAATACTTTAATATTTTTTTATGTATTAGTATTTTATTAATATATTCTATTAATAATATTACTAATTAATTAATACTTTACTAATTTTACATTTGTACATTAAAATATATATTAATGTATTAATACTTTAATTTAGACATTATATTATTACATTACAATATATATGAATGTATTAATATTTTAATTTAAACATTTTATTAATGTATTATCATTAATTAATTTAGATAATTAATACTTTAAGTTAGTAATTTAAAGTAATACATTAAGTAATAAATTAAGTTAGTAATTTAAATTAAGTTATATTAAGTAATAACTTAATATATTAAATAATCTAAATTAAGTTGTATTAAGTAGGTAATAACTTATTATTTAATATATTTATATATATGTAGTAATTATAATTAAGTTATTACTTAATATAATTAAGTTAGTAATTTAATTTAAATTAAGTAATAATTTAATTATATTAAGCTGTATTAAGTTATATTAAGACATAAAGTTTTATTAAGTTGTATTATTTAATTTAATACATTAATTCATTAATGTTTTAATTTAGACATTATATTAATAAATTAATACATTAATTTAAATTATTGACGATGATGATGATTAACGTAATTCTTTAATGATGATGATGATGATGAGGGTAAATGATTACTTGTAATTCTTTAGAATTTTGTTTATGTACTAAATTAATTATATTAAGTAATAACTTAATTATATTTAGTTGTATTAAGTTATATTAGTAATAACTTAATATATTAAGTAATTTAAATTAATAAATTAATACATTAATGTATTACTTCAGTAATTAATACATTAAGTAATTTATAAATTGTTTTCATTTTTAATAAATTATTAATTATTTAATATATTAATCAAGCAATACAATAATTAATAATATATTAATACATTAATCAACATTATTACATTAATACTTAATTAATACAATATTAATATATAGGTATTAATATATTAATGGTTGTACCATGAACTAGCAACAACCACTTTATAAAAGTGGTTGATATATGTCTATCAAAGTCATTTTTTACCCTTCCAAACTAATGACGAATGCCTAAGTATTGTCTCTTAAATTCAAAAGTATTTCTTCCCAATGGTTTGGTGAAGATATTTGTTAATTGCTCTTTTAAACCACAAAATTGTAGCATAATGCTACCATCGTTGACAAGATCGCAAATGAAATGATATCGAATGTCAATGTGTTTACTCTTGCGTACTCTTGCGGTGAAACATGTGATTCTTAGATAATACAATTGTTGAACTGTTGTCACAAAATATAGGAGTTGGCTCCTATTCATGTGTAAGATAACTGAGGATCATTCTCAACTAAACTGCATGACATGATGTTGAAGTTGTTGCCACATAATTTGTTTTTGCTGAAGATATTGTGATAATGGGTTGTTTCTTAGAAGCCCATGAAATTAAACCTGTACTCAAATGAAATATGTACCCAGAAGTACTTTTCCTATCATTAACACTACCTGTAAAATCACTATCTGTATATCCAACAAGTGAGTTATCTTCTAAATTGGAATACCAAATTCCATAATCTTTTGTTCCTGCAATATACTCCAGACTTCTTTTTCAAACTTTCCAATGAAAGATTTTGGGATTTTTCATAAATCTCGAAATTAAGCTCACTGCATACACAATATCTGGTCGAGTAGTTGTAAGATACATGAGGATGCCTACAAGCCTCTTATCCAAAGTATAATCAATTGTTGTTTCTTCATCTTGTTTTCTTAGTTTTGTACATATTGCAATTGGTGTATCTCCTGGCCTGCATTTGTTCATTTTGAACCTTTTCAAAATATCTGTGGCACATTTTTGCTGACAATTAAAAATTCCTTTTGCAGATTGCTCAACTTCAATTCCCATAAAATATTTCATAAGATCAAGATAAGTCATTTCAAATTCACTTTGCATGGATTCTTTGAAGTCATTCAACAACAAATTTCATGTATAAATCATGTCATGAACATAGAGACAAATATCAAAATATTACCTTTCTGGTATCTGTTGGTGTAACTCATGGAATCATTGTTTCTCTTGTTGAACCCATTGTTGAGAAAATAAGAATCAATGCGACTATACCAAGCTCTTGGAGCTTGCTTCAAACCGTACAGTTATTTATTCAATCTGGATACTTTGTACTCTTTACCTCTGATCTGGAATCTGGTGGTTGATCCACATAAACTTCTTCCTCTAAAATGCCATTTAGAAATGTTGATTTAACGTCCATTTGATGGACTGACCATTTAGTTTGTGCTACAACTTCCAAAACTGCTTGATAGTATCCAAATGTGCTACTAGAGAAAATGTTTCTCCATAGTCAATACCGGGTTGTTGAGAAAACCCTTTTGCTACAAGCCGTGTCTTGTTCTTCTCTACTTTTTATTTCTCATTGAATTTTTTTTTATAAATCCATTTAACTCCAATGTTAGTTTTACCTATAGGGATATCTACAAAATTCCATGTGTTGTTTCTTCCAATTGCTTCAATTTCTTAGTTCATTGTATGAACCTATTTTTCTGCCTTGACTGCTTGCCATCATTTTTGTCATAAATGTCTCTCAAACTTCTTGTTTTATTGCTCCTAAATTTGTTATAGTGGGATCTGAATCATTACTATAAGAAGAAGAAGAACTATGCTATGTTTGTTCTCCTTGGCCTTGTAGTTGCAATCTTTGAAATCTTGGTGGAGAAGCTTGTTGTAGTGTAGCTTCCACCTATTTATCTTCCTGTATAGAAGGAATATGATCTACAATTATTTGATTTGTTTAGTTATGTCAAGATTTATCTTCTTGGAATTTAAGATTTATCTTCTTGGATTGTACAACCTATATGTTTTAGACTACTCATTATATCCAATAAATATACATTTTTCACTTATATCGTAAAGTAAAGTTTTATCTTCATCTCTTCTCTTCGGGAACATGAACATAAACCACACAACCAAAAACTTTAGAATGAAAAAAAAATAGATTCCATACCACTTTTTGATATGTTCTTGAGAAAATACACCCAAGCTTTCCTGTTAAAACCATCAATGAATGTTAGAAAACAAAAACTTCTTCCTATTGACTGAGTTTGCATGGGACTACAAAGGTTTGTATGCACCAATTCGAGGTGTTCTTTTTCTTTTTAGGAAGCATCGAGAAAAACATTGGGAGCCACCGAAGATATTTTTAGTCTTTGCCATCATTCTTGCATAACATTGCGTAGTGAAAAAAAAGCTCATGATACTTTTGATCACCATATTTCTTTCCCTCTTCCAATTTTTCTTTTTGGGACTTCTGCTACCCATAACCAATATTATTGTTTTCAATATCCTACTTACCCTCAACTGTGTATCATGTGATATGCCAAAAGTATTCATCCATTTTTTCATACACATCATGGTCTTTCATAATAGCCCATCGGAAAATAAAGAATTTCTCAACTCGTTTGAATCGTATTTAAAAACGGTTTAAGAGAATGAAAATGAAATGAAGTACCAGTTAATGAAAATGAATATGAAATGAGTAGCCAATACCCCGGCCTGCTTCGTGTTGGTATAGTCATGTTAGCGTACTATTGACACTGGGTTCATATTTGTCTTTGTTTACCTTCAAGAGAGGGCTGGGAAAGCTCTCTTATCGAGCCGACAACCTTTAAAGATGAAGAGCATGCCGATCTCGATCTAGATTTGTGTAATCACTCTTCTGCTACAATGTTGATTAGATTTCCGCCAATATGTTATTAGAGAGGAGACTATGTTGCATAGGTTATTAGTGGATAATACATATACACTCAATGTGTGTGCACGATTGCGTTTGAACGCACTAATATGTACAAAATCTAGCATCGCTCGATTTTCTTAAAAAAATTCATAATGAAATAAATGAATATAATTATTTCACACAACATGTTCAATTGTTAATGAGAAAGAGCTTTGTGAGAAATAGAGAAATATCTCCCTTAACATTGTGAGAAATTTCTATAATTGTTTTAGTATTCATAGATATTGATGCGAGTCATGTGACTTAATTCAATGGAAATTTGACATCCTTCTAGACAATAAGTATTATTGTCTACCTTCGGAATGCATAACAACCTTCTAGACACTTGTGGCGCTGTGTACCTCTCGCATGCCTAACAAGTGTATAGCATTGTGCATTGGTCAATGCACGGAGTGGATTATACTAAATCATTTAGTATGAGAATTTATTAAATGAAAGGATTCTCATACGCCATGCTCTAACTCATGCTAGGACGTCTTACATGCATGGGGACAGTACAAGAAGATGGGCATATGGTCGCTTTCTTGTATCCTTTCACCCACAAAATCTAGGCATCCTTAATTGGAATTTAGAGAAGAAAGCATTTTCACACACATAGAAAATATATTTTTATCATATATTATTGCATCACACAAGTTACATATTTATACGAATAGTAGAATTCTCTAGATCCATGAATTGTGGATCTACGATTCTAATAATAGATAAGACACCCTACAATCAACTCAGAACCTTATTCAAATAATAACTTCTTCCAGTTCCAATGACAACCTTTTACAACTAATTTCTACATTATTCCAACTTGATGCATGTGCATTAGCTCTTAAACCAAAGTTCCAAAGCTTGATAAGACCCTAAGGTTTTGACCATTGCCCAAGGAGGGAATAAATTGTAAATTCCTTGTTAGTTTATGTAAATTTCCCCATATTTAGTAAGTGTAGATATCAGAAGACTCTAGCTATGTATAGGTGTTAATGTATAATGAAACATGTAAACAAATCCCTTAAATCGGGGACTGACTCGAAGGGATAACGAAGCATTAGGTAGAATTTTCTTTTAAACATGACTCTATTATGTGAGTCATAAGTAGGGATAGGCTTGAAGTTTCTAAAAATAGAAACTGTTGCTTGAATTTAGAAACCAGTAGCATGTTTGTAGGAGTTTTGTTAATGATATTTAGGCTTAGTCTTGTAGAAAGGGAATGATTGTAAGCTGACGAGGGGAGATAAAGGAAGATGGCTAGAATAGAGGAAAGGAGGTCATAGTATAAATCACAATTTTCAAAATGCATGTACAATTTCATTTTATAAACGAAAGCAGATTCATCATTTTCGTGTGTGTGATTATTCACTTCTATGTATGCTTTAGGTGATGATGAATATTAGGTAATTGAAGATTTAAGCTAATCTGTATATGAATCCAGATTTGTATGTTGAGAAGGGGAGCTAGGTAGAATCCATTCGTGGGATTCCAATTCGCATATAGTACTGGGTAGAACTTCTTTTGGAGGAGTTCCAGTTGATAAAGAGTTGTGTAGAACTCTTTTCTAGAGTTGCAGTTCAAGAAGAGAAGGGATTCAGAAGAATCGTGCCAGAGTAGTTCTTGGAGAGCGTTTTTGCAATAGAGACTTAATGGATACTGGTATTGAAGTGTGATTGTTGCACGAACTGCATGAAAAGAAAAACCTGTGAAAGGGGATTGAACCTATTAAAGGTACGAGAGTTACAAAGTATCTCTGTAAATGTTATGTGAGTATGAAAAGACAGACCGTGAAGGGGGAAAGTTATTCCGAAAGTATCGTCAACCAGTGCTCGATGGAGGTAAAGTCAAAGTGAAGTCGAAAGCAGAAGAGCCAGACATCGACCAATGATGACTATGATGGAGCTGGATAGCGAGTCGAGAAGAATGTAAGATTGACAAGGATAAAGTAGGCGCACTAATAATTGGTGACTATAGGAATTTGCAATTCCTATGAAGAAGGTGAGAACCCTTGGGAAACTCGAATTAAGAATTTGAGGAATTAATTTGTGGTCAAAACCCTTGGGAAACTCGAATTAAGAATTTGAGGAATTAATTTGTGGTCAATTTGTTAGAGGAAAAACATCATCGTGAGAAGAGTAATTTGATTTACACTCTGAAGGATAAAAGATTGGTATGATTATGCGATGTCAATTCTGTGTTGACAGATTTGCTTTTAATATGGTGGATGAAGTTGATGTGTTAAGTTTTAAAATACCAAGATATAGATCTTGTAGCTTTAGAGGTTGAGCAAAGATCACTCTGTTCAGGTTAAAGGAATGATAGATCAAAGTCAAACGATGATAAGGATGTCATTATGGGAAGACGCACTGAAGAAGTGTGAGGAGTTGAAGTTTAGTTGTGGAAAATGTTGAAGAAGAGTTTTGGTGATTCCTTGAGTATCTGGCAACGATTGTTGGGTTTCTAAACCAAGAGGAGTTACAGAAATGTAAATTTCTTAAAGTCACAATTTGGAAATAGTTTGATCCATTGAAGAGTGTATTATGCCTAAAATACACTAGTAATATCCTCGGAAGGGCAGGACAAAGGGGAAGAGTCTGCATCAATTGGTATCAGAGCAGGAATACTCTTAAGAAGGCAAGATGGCATACAAGAGGTCTGTAGAGGAGATTTGTGAGTCAAGAATACCTACATGCAGAACAAAAGAAGCTTAGGGCTTAGGAAGGACAAGGAAGTTCTTTATAAGGAGGACAACTACTTTGGGAGAAGTAGTTACATGCAAAGGAAAGAGGTAGTAGCAATTGGTGAAGTATCTTAACAAGAATATCACAACATTGAAACAATGATGAAAGAAGCAAGTGGAGACTTCTAAGTGAAAGAGGAGTGTGGCCATAACCTAGTTATTTCAACTGATTTTGGAATGGAGGAGGACAATTAAGTGTTCTCGAGAGAAGGTGAGTTGAGTGTGGAAGCCTAGATGGAGCAGAGAAGAAATCTTAGAAGGTTCCAGATAGAGAATCAATGTTGCTAAAAGACCAAGTACATAGGAAAACTTGGTGAGGTAAGTTGTAGCAGGGTGAAAGAGAATTGCTATTATAGAGCCTTAGTGCGGCTCACAATGAGAGTGGAGAAACTCATGAAAATGGAGAAGAAGATGACTACTAATAGACATGGCCGAGGTTCTAAGAGAAGCCACAGAAGAGAGAAAGAAGATGCCAAAGAAAATGGTATATGGAAGAAAATGAGTGATGAAGAGTATAATAGAGAGAAAGCTAAGATAAGAATCCATATGGATTTGTTGATGGAGCTATTACAGAAGAGTAGATAAGACCAAAGGTATGGTTATGTAATGAGAAATAAGATGAAGTGGCATAGCCTGCAAGAAAAGAGAGAACATAAGATGAATGTTCCATTATTATAAGAGCTTTGGAAACTTGAGTAGAGGATGGATGCTCAATGGAGGTTGGAGAAGCGAAAAGGAGTTGAGATACAACAAAAGAAAGTTGCCAGAGAAGAACAAGTTCCTTGTGAACTTGAAAATGGATCAATGATGTTTGAAACATCAGTTGAGGCTATTAAGACTTTTGATTTTAAAGTTAACAAATTGTGTATGTTTGCAGGTGTAGTACATGATGATGAACAATATTTGGGTATTGTCAAAGGAGAGAAAGAGGAGAGACAAAATCTGAATTATGTTCTAAAGAAGGATGATATAGCCAGGTCTGATAAGGAAGCTCATACACAGTTGAAGGAAGACATTTCTCTTCAGCATATTGCTAGAGCTAGAAGAAAATGAGGTTTGGCTCATACTGATAGCCAAAATAAAGTAGAGGAGAGGGAAGATATCAGACATACAAATACAATTCTTGAAGAAGCTAACAAAGTTTTTTTATTGTTGTAAAATATGTTAAGGGAGTCTGACTCAAGCCATGAATTGAGACCTCAGGTAAATGATTTAAGTTT
>CBVK0101306651.1:0-27494 GCA_900067695.1 Picea abies | reverse complement strand
ATAAGTAGGGATAGGCTTGAAGTTTCTAAAAATAGAAACTGTTGCTTGAATTTAGAAACCAATAGCATGTTTGTAGGAGTTCTGTTAATGAGATTTAGGCTCAGTCTTGTAGAAATGGAATGTATTGTAAGACGATAGGGGAAGATAAAGGAATATGGCTAGAATAGAGGAAAGGAGTCCATAGTAGAAATCACAGTTTTCGAAATGCATGTACAATTTCATTTTATAAACAAAAGAAGATTCATCATTTTCGTGTGTGTGATTATGCACTTCTATGTATGCTTTAAGTGATGATGAATATTGGCTAATTGAAGATTTAATCTAATCTATATATGAATCCTAATTTGTATGTTGAGAAGGGGAGCTGGGTAGAATCCATTCGTGGGATTCCAATTCACATATAGTACTAGGCATAACTTATTTTGTAGGAGTTCCAGTTGATAAAGAGTTGTGTAGAACTCTTTTGTAGAGTTATAGTTCAATAAGAGCAGGGATTGGGCATAATCTTTCTAGAGTAGTTCTTGGAGAGCGTTTTTGTAGCAGAGACTTAATGGATACTGGTAGTGAAGTGTGATTGTTGCACGAACTACATGAAATAAAAACCTGTGAAAGGGGTTTGAACCTATTAAAGGTACAAGAGTTAAAGAGTATTTCTGTAAATGTTGTGTGAGTATGAAAAGACAGACCGTGAAGGAGGCAAGTTATTTCGGAAGTATTGTCAACCAGTGCTCGATGAAGGTAAAGTCAAAGTGAAGTCAAAAGAAAAGGAGCTAGACATCGACCAATTATTACTGTGATGGAGCTGGACAGTGAGCCGAGAAGATAAATGTTGTGTGAGTATGAAAAGACAGACCGTGAAGGAGGCAAGTTATTTCGGAAGTATTGTCAACCAGTGCTCGATGAAGGTAAAGTCAAAGTGAAGTCAAAAGAAAAGGAGCTAGACATCGACCAATTATTACTGTGATGGAGCTGGACAGTGAGCCGAGAAGAATGGAATATCGACAAGGATAAAGTAGGCACACTAACAATTGGTGACCATAGGAATTTGCAATTCCTGTGAAGAAGGTGAGAACCCTTGGTAAACTCGAATTAAGAATTTGAGGAATTAATTTGTGGTCAAATTGTCGAAGGAAAAACATCATTGGGAAACTCGAATTAAGAATTTGAGGAATTAATTTGTGGTCAAATTGTCGAAGGAAAAACATCATTGTGAGCAGAGTAATTTGATTTACACTCTGAAGAATAAAATATTGGTATGATTATGCGATGTCAATTTTGTGTTGATGGATTTTCTTTGAATATGGTGGATGAAGTTGTTGTGTTAAGTTTTAAAAGACCAATATAGAGATCTTGTAGCTTTAGAAGTTGAGTGAAGATCACTCTGTTCAGGTTAAAGGAATGACAGATCAAAGTCAAACGATGATAAGGATGTTGCTATGGGAAGATGCACTGAAGAAGTGTGAGGAGTTGAAGTTTATTTGTGGAAAAAATTGAAGAATAGTTTTTGTGATTCCTTGAGTATGTGGCAATGATTGTTGGGTTTTTGATTAGAAGTTGAGTGAAGATCACTCTGTTCAGGTTAAAGGAATGACAGATCAAAGTCAAACGATGATAAGGATGTTGCTATGGGAAGATGCACTGAAGAAGTGTGAGGAGTTGAAGTTTATTTGTGGAAAAAATTGAAGAATAGTTTTTGTGATTCCTTGAGTATGTGGCAATGATTGTTGGGTTTTTGAACCAAGAGGAGTTACAAAAATGTAAATTTCTTAAATTCACAATTGGGAAATAGTTTGATCCATGGCAGAGTGTATTATGTGTAAAATATACTAGTAATATCCTCGGAAGGGCATGCCAAAGGAGAAGGGACTACATCACAACTCCCCCCTTTAATGGATAAATTAGTTTTCTACAATACACAACAAACGTAGAGGTAAACTCTACATTAAAAAACTTACAATACTAAATCACAAATTACAATATTAATTTTTTCTAGTTCTTTGTCTGGCTGGTCTTTATTAGAACTTACACCCACTCTGCAATCTCACGGTTTTCGCTCTTTTCTTAACCAAACTTTTGACCTTCCCACTTGACATATTTAAAGTAAAAACACTTATGACCCTTTTGACCTTCCCACTTGACATATTTAAAGTAAAAACACTTATGACCATCATTGACTTGCTTGTAGAACTGACGCTTCTTGACCTCCCGAAGGAAAATCTCGACATTGAATCATCCTATGGAACTGCCACCATCTGTTGAATACATGGCCCTCCATGATATTGACCATTTATATAGGATAACATTCTAGATACATAATGTCTTCAACAATTAATTATACAACTTGAACTTACATTAAAATAACCTGTAATTGACACTCTTGGAGCATGACGGGTCACATCAACTTGACCTTATTAAGAAAAACCTATAACTAATGCTCCTAGAGTAGGATGGGTCACATCAGCTTATAAAACACTTAGATAGAAATAAATCAATGATTGGTTCTCTCAGCACCACAACCCATCAAGAACCACTAACTTAATTATGTTAGTTTGTTCGATAATTGGTATGTTCTTTGTGGTTCCGCATCACTTGATTTTAGAAGCACAATAATACTTCAAAAAAACATTGATTACATTAATTTAAAAAATATCTTCTACTAATATATCTATTTACCAATTATTTTTACCACAAACTTGCACATCCAATAATAATGACTTCCACGCACTATTCATATCAACCATGCTATGATTATCAACAAATCCCTAATCAACCAAATGCTTGTGGAGTATTATCAACCAAAGCCGAGATTAACACAGATTACAAGTTTCTACCCAACAAAATGTGTTTTCATCGAAAAAGATCGTGTTGCATACCAACCAAATGAGTGGACCCCTCGACCACTTTCACACAAACAATATAAACCTATCTTTCAATGCCATTTACAATCTGGTAGTCTCTTCATGCCAATAAACATTAGCTAGGCCAGTATTGAGTGAAGAGCTTCTTAATATTACTTTGAATACCTCGGATAATGCTCATGTAGCTCCTATTATGACAAGATATATGTTGCACTAGACGAATTCCTAGAACAACTGTACCAGAGAAGGAGGATTTCTACTAGCGTTGAGCTTACTATGCAAAGAAAGTGAAACGTGCCACACTTGTTCTACTTTTCTAAATGAAAAGAAATAAAAGAAGTTTAAGAACCCAACAAAATTCAAATTAGTTTTATGATCTTGAGGTTCCAATTTGTAGCCTTGAAAATCAAATTTCTTCTTTTGAACAGAAGTTGAACTTGAGTAGCTATGCGTTTTGGTTTCTAAAGCCTGAGAGATCTTGGACTAGTGACAAATAATAGAAATTGTTGCATGCAAGGATGATGGTCTGATGGGAAAGGATACCATCATCCACATATATCACCAACCACTACAATATTTGTAGGTCGAGAGTAAGCTACAACAAACTAGGCATTACAAGTGGATTGGTTTTTTACATCAATTTTATCTAATCATCAAGTATAAGAAGGGAATCACAAACAAGTTGGCAGACATTCTTTCAAGGCCACCCACATCCAATATTACATGTTTGGGAACTTTGATGCATGTGGATCCTTTTACCCATGATTCATACAAAGAGGGATACACAGAAGATGAGGACTTCAAGGAGGTGTTTCAACAACTACATGGACAAACTCATATAGAATAACGTCACTACAATGAGAGTGTACATGTTGGTATAGTCATTTTAGCGTACTATTGACACTGGGTGCATATTTGTCTTATTTTACCTTCAAGATAGGGCTTGGAAATCTCGCCTATCGAGATGGAAACCTCTAAAGATGAAGAGCATGTTGTCCTCAATCTAGATTTGTGTAATCACTCTTATGCTACAATGTTGATTAGATTGTCGCCAATATGTTATTAGAAAGGATAATACGTTGCATAATTTATTAGTGGATAATACATATACATTCAATGTGTGTGCACGACTGCGTTTGAACTCACTAATATGTACAAAATCTAGCATCGCTCATTTTTCTTAAAAAAATCATAATGAAATAAATCAATATAATTACTTCACAAAACATGTTCAATTGTTAATAAGAAATCGATTTGTGAGAAATATGCCCCTAACATTGTGAGAAATTTCTATAATTGTTTTGGTATTCATAGATATTGATGCTAGCCATGTGACTTAATTCAATGGAAATTTGACATCCTTCTAGACAATAAGTATTTTTGTTTACGTTCATAATGCATACCAACCTTCTAGACAATTGTGTCATTGTCTACCTCTGGCATGCCTAACAAGTGTATAGAGTTGTGCATTGGTCAATGCACATAATGGATTATACTAAATCATTTAGTATGAGAATCTATTAAATGAAAGGATTCTCATACGTCGTGCTCCAACTCTTGCTAGGACTTCTTACATGCATGGGGACATCTTTTGCATAAACAAAAATATATGAAGATGGGAAGATGGTCGCTTTCTTGTATCCTTTCACCCACAAAATTTGGGCATCATTAATTGGAATTTAGAGAAGAAGGCATTTTCACACACATAGAAAATATATTTTTCTCATATTTCATTGCATCACACAAGTTACATATTTATAAGAATAGTAGAATTATCGAGATACATGAATTTTGGATCTATGATTCTAATAATAGATAAAACACCCTACAACCAACTCAGAACCTAATTCAAATAATAACTTCTTATGGTTCCAATGAAAACCTATTAAAACTAATTTCTGCATTATTCCAAATCCCCCCTTTAATGGAGAAATTAGTTTTCTACAATACACAACACATGTAGAGGTAAACGCTACATTACAAAACTTACAATACTAAATCACAAATTACAATATTAATTTTTTTTTGGTTCTTTGTCTAGTTGGTCTACATTAGCACTTACACCCACTCTGAAATATCACAGTTCCCACTCTATTCTTCACCACACTTTAGATCTTCCCACTTGAATCATTTAAATTAAAAATGTTTATGACCATCATTGACGTACTTGTAGAACTGATGCTTCTTGACCTCCCGAAGGAAAATAATGACATTGAATCATCCTATGGAACTATCACCATTTGTTGAATACATTTCCCTCCACGATATTCACCAGTTATATAGGATAGCATTCTAGATACAGAATGTCTTCAGCAATCAATTATACAACTTGACCTTACATAAAAATACCCTGTAACTGACACTCCCAGAGCACGATGGGTCACCTCAACTTGACCTTATTAAGAAAAACCTAAAACTAATGCTCCTGGAGAACGACGTGTCACAACATCTTATAACACACTTAGACATAACTAAATCAATGATTGGTTCTCTCGGCACCGCAACCCATCAAGAACCGCTACCTTAATTATGTTAGTTTGTTTTATAATTGGTCTATTCTTTGTGGTTCTGCATCACTTAATTTTATAAGCACAATAATAATTCAATCAAACATTGATTACATTAATTTAAAAAATATCTTCTACTAATATATCTAGTTACCATTTTTTTTACCACAAACTTGCACATCCAATAATAATGACTTCCACACACTATTCATATCAACCACACTATGATTATCAACAACGCCCATATCAACCAAATGCTCGTGGAGTATTATCAACCAAATCTCATATTAACGTAGACTGCAAGGTTCTACCCAACAAAATTTGTTTCCATTGAAAAACATCCCGTTGCATACCATCCAAATGAGTGGACCCCTCAACCACTTTCACACAAATAATATAAACCTATCTTTCACTGCCATTTACAATCCAATAGTCTCTTCATGCCAATAAACATTAGCCAGGCCAATATTAAGTCAAAATCTTCTTAATCTTCCTTTGAATACCTATGATAATGCTCATTTAGCTCCTATTATGATCATATATATGTTGCACTAGATGAATTCCTAGAACAGTTGCACCAGAGAAAGAAGATTCATACCACTGTTGAGCTTACGATAGCAAGGAAGATCAAGGAGTGGTAGTAGGCATCACCATCACTCCCAAAAGCATTCCCATAGAATATCACACAGTATCTCAAGTCCATCCCATGTCAGGAAGCATAAGAGGTCTGGGGTGGATGAGTTGAAAGGAGAAATGAATAAGATCAAACCTCCTACGTTTGATGGAGAGCATAAGAAGGATGAATATGATGAGACATGTATGTAGGCATGAGGAAGTATTTCCAATTGCATAACTATTCTTCCCATGCAAAAGGATGAATTGCTATCTATCAGCTGAAAAGAAAGGAATCCATGTGGTGGGATCAACTTGTGCAAGTGGAGCACCTCAAAGAGAAAAAATGTGACTTAGAAGGAATTCAAGAGGGATTTTGAGAAGAAATACTTTACCAAGAGGTATTATGAAAAAAATATGAAAGAGTTCTTTGAACTCAAGCTGGGAAGCATGACTATTGATGAATATGAAATGAGATTTTTAGAGCTATTGAAGTATGTATCCTTCATCAATGATGAGACAGTTAATATTCATAGGTACCTGGGTGGGCTGCCATATTTCATCAGTGAAAAGATCCAATATGATTATCCCAAGACTTTGGAGGAAACCATAAGGAGAGAAAAGTCTTTATATGATCAGCATAAAAGAAAGCCTACTTTCTATAAGGCTTGGTATGCCAAGAAGAAGTTTAAGAGGGAACTGGGGCAGAAGGGGAAAAAGACACCCTTTTTGAGAAATAGTCCTCCAGGACAGCCATATTTTAGAGAGCACAAAATGGCTGAGGTAGGTGGGAAAAGACCAAGGCAGGAACCCATTCAATGTTGGGGTTGTAAAGGAGACCATAAGTATAGAGATTTTCCTCACAAAAGTGATAAAGTGAGAGTTGTCCACAATGTACAACAAGAAAAAACAGTGGAGGACATGGGTAGAAGTGTACGTAGGATCCACACATCCCTGGACAACAAGCAAGTAGAGTTTCAATCATACATGATTGAAGTTGAAGAAATGATCAATAACCATTCCTTTACTATTTTAATAGATTCAGGAGCTAGTCATAGCTATATAGATCCTAAGGTAGTGGAAAGATTTATTTTTCCAAGAAGCAATAATGAGAAATCTTGGTTGGTATAGCTGGCTACAGGAGCCAAGATAAAAGTTTTTGAGATGGTTAAATCATTTTGAGTGGACATGAATGGGCTAAGTACCAAGGAAGATTTGAACATCCTACCATTGGGTTCATATGACTATCTAATTGGTATGGATTGTTTAGACCAACACCATGTTGTCTTAGACTGTCATAATAAGGAATTTACTTTCCTAGATGAGGAAGGGAACCCAAGAACAGTCCAAGGCATTCCTAGGGCATTTACTATCTGAGAGATCTCAACAATGCAGTTGAAGAAGTGTTACAAGAAGGGCTATCAATTATTTGCATCCAATATGGAAGAATCACCTAAGGATAAGGCACCAAATATGGAGGATCACTCAGTCCTAAAATATTTTGAGGATGTTTTCAAAGAGATACCACGACTACCCCAAAAGAGATATATTTATTTCTCTATAAATTTGATGCCTGGAGCGGCTCTAGTATCAAAAACTCCATACAGAATGAGTACACTAGAGCTGAAGGAGTTGCAAATGCATCTTGAAGAGCTTCTGAAGAAGGGGTATATAAAACCAAGTGTGTCACCTTGGGGTGCTCCAATATTATTTGTGAATAAGAAAGATGGGATGTTGAGATTGTGCATTGACTTCAAACAATTGAACAATGTAACTATAAAGAACAAGTATCATTTGCCAAGGATCGATGATCTCTTTGATGAGTTAAAGGATAAAAGGATATTCTCAAAGATTGATCTAAGGTCAGGACATCATCAAGTAAGCATCAAAGATGAATACATCAACAAGACAGCCTTAAGGACAAGGTATGGTCATTAAAAATTCATAGTGGTGCCATTTGGATTATCAAATGCACCGACTGTTTTCATGTCTTTGATGAATGGTGTTTTCTAGGAATATTTAGACAAGTTTTTCGTTGTCTTTTTAGATGGCATCCTTTTATATTCCAAGTCAGAAGAAGAACATGAGAATCATTTGAGGATGGTGTTACAAGTGTTAAGAGAGCACCAACTATATGGAAAATTGAACAAGTGCTCATTTTATCATAAGATAATTCACTATTTGGGGAATATCATATCCGAATATGGGATAACAGTGGACTCTGAAAAGATTGAGGCCATTAAAGGATGAACAACACCTAAGAATGTGAGAGAAGTCAGATCCTTCATGGGTCTAGTTGGCTATTACAAAATATTCATTGCATGGTTTTCGAGTATGGCTCACCAAATAACTTCCTTGCAAACGAAGGGGGTGAAGTTTCAATGGACAACAAAGTGTGAAAAGATCTTCCAGCAATTGAAGAATTTGTTAACCAGTGCTCCAATTCTAAGGATTGTTGATCCAAATGAATATTTTGTGGTTTGCACAGATGCATGCAAAGAAAGACTTGGTGGAGTCCTCAGTCAAAATGGGTTTGTGATATGTTTTGAATCCAGGAAATTGAAAGAGCATGAAAGGCTCTATGCCACTCATGATTTGGAGTTGGCACCCATAGTGCATGCCTTGAAGAAGTGGAGGCACTACCTCATGAAAAAAGAGGTTTGAACTGAGGACCGACCATAATGGTCTGAAATATTTGTTTAATCAACCAACTTTAAATGTTAGGAAGAGCAGATGGTTGGAATTCCTTTGTGAGTATGACTTTGATATTAAGCACATCAACTTTGTGAGTATGACTTTGATATTAAGCACATCAAAGGAAAAGAGAACAACGTGGATGATGCACTTAGTAGGAGAGTGCATGAACTTTATGCTACATCCATTAGCATGTATCAAAATAATCTTACAAGCGGAATTTATGAGGCTGCAAAAGTTGATTTGTAGTACATGGAATTGGTAACAAAATTGCAGCAAGGAAAAATGCAACAGAAAGTTGAAGATTATGAATTGGGAATTGATGGAATTATCTTGTATAGGAACATAATTTATGTACTCAATTATCCTGAATTGAGGAGTATGATTTTAAAAGAGATGCATAATGTACCTTATGCTGGACACCGAGGATATCAAAAAACAATTGTAACAGTCAAGAGTCAATATTATTGGCAAGGAATGAAGAAGGAGATTGATGAATACATTGCTAAATGTTTGGAGTGTCAAAGGGTCAAGGTTGAGCATAGACACCCAGCTGGGTTGCTGCAACCATTACCCATTCCTAAGTGGAAGTGGGAAGTGGTGACAATGGATTTCATCACTAAATTGCCAAGGACAAGAAAGCATCATGATTCTATCATGGTAGTGGCGGAGAAGCTTACCAATGCTACCTATTTTATTCCATTGAAGACTACTAAAAAAGAAGCCAATGTTGTTGATATCTTTATGAAGTAAGTGGCTTGATTTCATGGTATTCAGAAGACCACTGTGTTTGATAGAGACCCAAAATTCACTTCAAAATTTTGGAAGGGATTATTCAAGGGGTTCAAAACCAATATGAACTTCAGTACAACCTATCATCCTGAGCCTGATGGGAAGATAGAGAGAGTAAACCAAGTAATAGAATATATGTTAATAATGTATGTGATGGACAAACCATCAAAGTAGGAAGACTACCTACACTTGGTAGAGTTTTCGTATAACAATGGGTACCAAGCATATCTGAGGATGATCCCATTTGAAGCACTTTATGGCAGAAAGTGAAACACTCCTACAAGTTGGGACAACCCAGCTGATAGGGTAGTGAATGGGATAGAATTGCTCAGAGAAATGGAAGAGAAAATGTTGAGGATTAAACATAATTTAAAGGTTGCCCAATACAGGTAGAAAAGTTATGCTGACAAGGGTAGAACTTACAAAGAGTGTAAAGTGGGTGATCATGTATTCTTGAAGGTTAAGGCCAAGATAAGTTCACTGAAGTTGGGAAACTATTCCAAGTTGGTAGCTAGATATTGTGAACCATTTTAAATCCTAGAGAGGATTGGTTCAATATCTTATATGATCGCATTTCCTGCATCTATGTTTGTTCATAATGTATCCCATGTATCATTGATAAATAAATATATACCTGATGCTAATCATATAATTGATTCAAATGTGATTTAGTTGGAGCAAGAAGGTGTTATCCAAGTACATCTGGTACGCATTTTCGACCAGAAAATCAAACAGCTCCGGAATCAATCCATAGGGCTTGTAAAGGTCCAATGGACCTGGTACAGTCCTTAGGACGCTACATGGGAGCATGAGGATTCAATGTGGGTAGAATACATGCATCATTTTGAAGATTTTGAAAATCTTGTTGATATGGTGTAAAAGAGTTGCACTGAGGATAGTGAAAAAATAAGGGGAGGGGATTGTAATACCCCAAGGCCGAGCCCATAATTTTTAAAACATGAATAGTAAACATGTTTCATAGGTTGGTGAGCCAAGTAATGATAAGCTAGGAGGATTATGTGATAGTTGGGCCAGAGAGCCTAGGATGCTAAGTCCAAAAGTTTCTTTTGTATATATTTAAATTTTCAAATCATTAATATAAAAGCATGACTGCGTGTAGACCAACCACACTGAAATAGTATGGGGGAATAGGCTCCACTAGGTTGGGCAAGGGAGGGGGCTGAGAGGTTGGAAAAGGGGCTAATATTAAAATCTTATATCTTAGAGAATAATATATATTATTATTCTAAATGTTGTGAGGAGGATATGAACTCTTCCGATCTCACAGTATGATTTTAAAAGAGATGCATAATGTACCTTATGCTGGACACCGAGGATATCAAAAAACAGTTGTAACAGTCAAGAGTCAATATTATTGGCAAGGAATGAAGAAGGAGATTGATGAATACATTGCTAAATGTTTGGAGTGTCAAAGGGTCAAGGTTGAGCATAGACACCCAGCTGGGTTGCTGCAACCATTACCCATTCCTAAGTGGAAGTGGGAAGTGGTGACAATGGATTTCATCACAAAATTGCCCATAACAAGAAAGCAACATGATGATATCATGGTGGTAGTGGACAAGATTACTGAAGCTGCCCATTTCATTCCTATGAAGGTTGATCACAAGAAAAATGATGTTGTTGATATTTATATGAGGAAAGTAGAACACTTACATGGCCTACCCAAGACAATTTTGTCTGACGGAGACCCAAAGTTTACCTCAAAGTTATGTAAGGGCTTATTCAAAGGGTTTGAAACAAATCTGAATTTCAACACAACTTATCATCCCAGGATTGATGGGAAAACAAAAGGGGTGAACCAAGTGATAGAGGATATGCTAAGGATGTATGTGATGGAAAAACCATATAAATGGGAAGATTATATACACTTAGTAGAATTTTCCCACAACAATGGGTATCAAGCATCATTGAAGATTAGCCGATTTGAGGCAATTTATGGAAGAAAGTGAAACACCCTAGTAAGCTGGGACAACCCAGCTGACAGAGCAGTGATTGGGCCAGAGTTGCTCAGAGAAATGGAAGAGAAAATGCTGAAGATTAAACATAATTTAAATGCTACCCAAGATAGGGAGAAAATTTATGCTGACAAGGGCAGAAATCACAGGGAATTTAAAGTGGGTGATCATGTTTTCTTGAAGGTGAAGACCAACAAAATCTCCTTGAAGTTGGGAAAATGTTCAAAGTTGGCAGCCAGATATTGTGGGTTGTTTGAAATCCTAGAGAGGATTGGACCAATAGCTTATATGATTTCATTTCCTGCATCTATGTCGATACATAATGTATTCCAGGTATCATTGCTTAAGAAATATATACCTAATGTTAATCATGTTATTGATTAGAATGTGATTCAGATGGAGCAAGAAAGTGATTTTCAAGTGAATCTGGTATGCATTCTAGACCGAAAAATCAAACATCTCTGGAATCGAGCCATAGGGATTGTAAAGGTCCAATGGACCTGGTACAATCCTGAGGACGCAACTTGGGAGAATGAAGATGCTATGCTGGAAAAATACCCGCATCTTTTTGAAGATTTTTGAAAATCTAGTTGTAATATGTAAATATGATGCACTGAGGACAATGCATAAATAAGGGGAGGGAATTGTAATACCCCAAGGTCGAGCCCTTGCTGAATTATAATTATTTTTAGTGATGTTTATAGGCTGGTGAGAAAAGTGTCTATAAGTTGGGAGTCTTACGTGTTTATTAGGCCAGAGAGCCTAGATGCTAAGGCCAGTGAGCCTGATTTTGTATATGTAATTATGAAGATCATTAATAAAAATACATTGTTGTGTGTAGACCAACCATGAAGAAAGATTTATGGGGAAATAAGATCCACTAGGAAGGGAAAGGGAAGGGGTATGAGAGGCTAGGAAAAAGGGGCTAAGATTGAGGGCTTAAACCAAGGGAATATTATAATGTATTTCCTAAAATACTAAAGTTTGGGAAATAAACCATGTTATCCTAAGTTCCTTTGGGGAGATGAACGATCTCTTGGAGAGCCATGTGTCATCTAGGATGCATGCATATTTATGTGGGGAAAATATGTCATTGTGGGGGTTCACTGACCATTCTTTGCATCTCTCCTCACGATTTCACTCACCATCTTTGCCCCATTCACTCACGCACTGAGAAAACATGCAATAATCCTTTTGCACGATTCTTGAACCCTCTACCATCGTCAACTTATGTAATTTGATGAGTCTTCCTTTACCTTACCCATTTTTTCTACGGTGGTTACCTAGTTTACTTAAGAATTGGATAGAAGAAGCAGGTTGTCATTCCTGTGGTTTGAAGAGGCGGGTTGTTAGGCCCATGGGTTGAAGAAGCAGGTTGCTAGGCCTATGAGAAACTCTCTCCAGGTGAGAGAGTTTTCTACGAAAGTGATTTATCATGGAGGGAGTCCAATAACATCCATGGAATGGAAGTGGAACAGCCGATGGATTGTGGAACAGTGAAGGTGTATATTCCTGGGGTGGGATAGGCATGTGGGGAATGAGAGTCTGTGAATAGTGGGCATAGGTAGGCTCCTTGGAGGGAATCCTTCCTGTTACATTATGCAACTTTCCGTAGTCTCAGCCTAGCCTAGGATTTACTTTACCCTGGGTGGAGTTTAGTCATAGCTCAGGGGTGACCCACTGTTGATAGCTTGGAGTAGCATGGTCTAAGGATGGAAGGTTCATGGAATTTCTACACGTAGTCGATTATCTTTTCATAAAAAGATAAGTACCAATTCTATGTTAATTGTATGTTGTGTATCTTGCATGCGTGTTATAATTTTATGAGTATTTCCAATATAATTTTACATGTTGTGTTTAAGTATATCTCTGAAGTTTACCATAATTATATGTGTTTATTGTCACTTCTGCATGAATCTGTGTATGAGAATAATGTTTATGTCTATTAAAATTTGCATTAGATATATATGTATATTAGAGTTTGAAAACAAAGTAGAGAGTGCTTTTGGTAGCATTCTCGCCCTGGGATGGTTGGGGACATTACAAATTGGTATCAAAGAATTTTGGTTTTGAATTAGTGGCGTGTCCCAGGCCTAGGTTACTGGGGGAAGTTACAAATTGGTATCAGAGGCCATGGTTTAAAAAGTGAACCTGGATGGACCACAATGTGGAATTGGAAGTAAAAATTCCACAGGGATTTGATGTACAAAGTGATAGAGCAGCACTGAGAGAGATCCTGGGTGGTATTGGAAATCTCAAGAGGTATAACAGTTTGATAAACCACTTCAATAATGGTATTGGGAAAAAAAGTATAAATTTGGGTCGTTGGATCTGTTTAGAAGAAGACAAATCCCTTACAACCGTCGGATCTAGAGAAGATGCATGACAATTAACTGTCAAAGACCTTCGGACTTCGTGTCTTTGACGAGTTTTTAAGGTTTTGTTGAGAAAGGATCCGAAGCACGAAGTTCTGAAGTCTCGTAATGACTCTCTACCATAGATCATTCGGGAGGAGGAGATTCATTGGATTTTCCCAAGTGTTTTGACGGTTGGGTGTTTGGGGAAATCCATTGTAGGTTGCGTGGTAAAGAAAAATTGTCGAAGTCCCAAAGCATCGGAGATGACGTGGACCTCTTCGACAGTCGATAGTTCAAAATTTTTTCAAAAGCCTCAATGAGAGGAAATCACCGAAGTCCCGAAGCATTGGAGATGGCATGGACCTATTTGACAATCTATGGTTTGGAAATTTTGCAAAAGTGTCGATGAGAAGAAATCGTCGAAGTCCTGGTTCATCGAAGTGACATGACATGATGATGTCACCGAGGTGATGTGGAATTTTTTGAAAGTTTGGTAGTTTAGTAGTTTTGTGAAATTGTCGATGATAAGAAACCCCCGAAGTCCTGAAGTGATGGATATGATGTGGAATGATGATGTCACCTAGGGTGACGTGGACCTAACCTAAGACTTCCACGTGTCACTTGTTTTTGTACTTTTGACAATTCTTTAGTACCAATTGGGACCTGACATGTGTCATTTGACAACGAGGCCACATGTCACCATCTTGATTGATGACAATTGTACTATGTGGACCCCTGGAGGTTAAGAAATTTGGTGGTTCAACGTTCAGGAGAAAACTATTGAAGAACTTCCAGACCTCCGAAGTCCCAAATTTCCGAAGTCACGAAGTGACATGGCTTGGTGACGTCACCTAGGGTGACCTGGACACATAAGATGTATGCCATGTGAGTGTGTTTTGTGTTTTTTAAAGGTTGATTTTGAAGTTAGAACTTGACACATGTCACCCCTCATATTGGGCCATGTGTCTGCTTCTTGGAATCTTCCATGTAGCACCTAGGTGTGCAATACTAAGTGGACCCTAGTGGTTCACCACTTTGGCATTCAGAAGGAATGAAGTGAGAGGAAAGCGAAACCCCCGAAGCTCCGAAGAGTGGAGTAAATCTTCATCGTTCATCGAAAGGGGACACATGGTAGTAGATCCTGTGGTCCAAAGGATTCAAGGCATAAACAAGTGAGGTCAAGGATTTCAGGAGGCCCGAAGGCCGTAGTCCATCTCAACCATTGATCACAAAGGACATGTGGTGCCATATCCCAAGGTCTGGAGAAGAGGTACTTTGGAGGATTTGAGTTGTAGATTCATGTGAGTTGAGAAATTTCAGAGGGCCAAAGTTAATCTTGACCGTTGATCGAGAGATGACACATGGAAGAAAGAGAGAGAATCTTCGGTGAGTCGACACCTTGAGAGATTGGTAGTGAAATAATTTGGAAATTATCGAAGCCCGGAGTCTTAGAGTTCCTATCCACTATAAATTTAAACATAGAATGTGGATTGTTGATCCACCGTCCTTCGCGAGTTCGCTAGTTCTATGGTCTGGGATGTTTGTGATGTACAGAAGGGAAACCTCCAAATATCCAAAGCCCCCGAAGTTCCAAGGCTCCAGATAAGTGCCTAACTATTAGCATTGGATCACAACCCTTGGTCACATGAATTTGGGGGCCAAAGAAAAGGGCTAGCACCCAAATTTGTTGTTTAAGAACAGGAAAGAGGCTTAGAGAATGAGCCAGTGGGATTTTTAATTATACAGACCTACACCTAAAGAAGTAAGGAAGGCCTTTAAAACTGAAGGAGGGATCCAAAAACCAATTCGACTCTGAGTTGAAAGAATACATGTATAGGATTGTATCACTGAAAGGAAAAATTGTTCAAGTATCTATAACTTCCTACTCAAAACTCAGAATTAAGCATGGAAGTAAGCATTGGAAAGGTCTTAAAAATTAGAAGATAATTGTTCACCCATAAATTTTATCTGAACAGTCAATTTCTTAGGAAATCAGTAGAAAAGAATTCTAATATATATAAATAAATCAAAATGGTTCATGTTTCCATGAAATTATTAAGAATAATTAGTCTGACAAAGTTCTGTTGGCTACACATTTTTGCAGAATTAACACAGTTCAAAATAGAGTTAGCATAGAGTATAGAGTGATGGAGGATACACATTTACTCTACAACCCAGAAGATGAAATCAGAGGGTTGAATATCCAGTTGGGTATGGAAGGAACCAACTCCATTGGACATGGAGGAGGAAAGGAGGAAGACATAAATCTCAATGAGACCATCAAAAAATTGCAAACAGATGTCTAGAGCCACAAGGCTAATAATGAGAGGCTTATGAAGGCCAATGAATAGTAGGAATACTTTAATATGAAGTTAATGAAAATTCTGGACATAATTGAAAAAAAATTGGATAAGGAGAGTGGCTCCAGCAAATCAGGAGGACACGTGACCCTTGAGAAGAAAGGAAGATCAAGGAGTGGTAGCAAGCATCACCATCACTCCCAAAACCATTCCCATAGGGGTTCACATAGTAGCTCAAGTCCATCACCTGTCAGGAATCATAGGAGGTATGGGGTGGATGAGTTGAAAGGAGAAATGAATAATATCAAACCTTGTACTTTTGATTGAGAGAACAAGAAGGATGAAGATGTTGAGACATGACTGCTAGGCATGAGGAAGTATTTCCAATTGCATAACTATTCTTCCCATGCAAAAAGAATAATTTCTATCTATCAAGTAAAAGGAAAGACGTCCATGTGGTGGGATCAACTTGTGAAAGTGTAGCACCTCAGAGAGAAAAATGTGACTTGTAAGGAATTCAAGAGGAATTTTGAGAAGAAATACCTGATCAAGAGGTATTATGATAAAAATATGAAAGAGTTCTTTGAACTCAATCTAGGCAACATGACTATTGATGAATATGAAAGGAGATTTTTAGAGTTGTTGAAGTATGTCTCCTTCATCAAGGATGAGACAGTTAAGATTCAGAGGTACCTGAGTGGGCTACCATCTTTCATCAGTGAAAAGATCCATTATGATGATCCCAAGACTTTGGAGGAAACCATAAGGAGAGAAAAGTGTTTATATGATAAGCATAAAGGAAATCCTACTTTCCAGAAGGCTTGGGAGGGCAAGAATAAGTTTAAGAGGGAACTGGGGCAGAAGGGGAACAAGCCACCCTTTTTCAAAAATAGTCCTCAACGACAACCATCTTTTAGAGAGCACATAATGGCTAAGGTAGGTGGGAAAAATCCAAGGAAGGAACCCATTCAATGTTGGGGTTGTAAAGGAGACTGTAAGTATAGATATTATCTTCACAAAAGTGACAAAGTGAGATTTGTCCACAATGTACAGCAAGAAGAAACAATGGAAGACATGGGAAGAAGTGTACTTAGGATCTATGCATCCTTGGACAACAACACAACAAAGTTTCAATCACACATGACTGAGGTTGAAGGTACGATCAATAACCATGCCTTTACTATTTTAATAGATTTAAGAGCTAGTCATAGCTATATAAATACTAAGGTAGTGGAAAGATTTATTTTTCCAAGAAGCAAGCATGATAAATCTTGGATGGTACAACTGGCTAGAGGAGCCAAGAGAAAATTTGTTAAGCTGGTTAAATCATGTCTAGTGGACATGAATGTGATAAGTACCAAGGAATATTTGAGCATCCTTCCATTAGGTTAATATGATAGTCTAATTGGTATGGATTGGTTGGACCAACACCATGCTATCTTAGACTATCATAACAATGCATTTACTTTCCTAGATGAGGAAGGGAACCCATGAACAGTCCAAGGGATTCCTCGAGTAGTTATTGTCTGAGAGATCTCAAAAATGCAACTGAAGAAGTGTTACAGGAAGGGATTCCAATTATTTGAAGACCATATGGAAGAAGCACCTAAGGATAAGGTGCCAAATATGGAGGATCACTCAGTCCTGAAATATTTTGAGAATGTGTTCAAGGATATACCACGATTACTCCCAAGGAGAGATATTGATTTCTCTATAAATTTGATTCCTAGAGCAACTCCAATATCAAAGACTCTCTACAGAATGAGTACACTAGAGTTGAACGAGTTGCAAATGCATCTTGAAGAGCTTCTGAAGAAGGGGTATATATGCCCAAGTGGGTCACCTTGGGGTGCCCCGGTATTATTTGTGAAGAAGAAATATGGGACGTTGAGATTGTGCATTGACTTCAAACTATTGAACAAGGTAACTATAAAGAACAATTATCCTTTTCCAAGGATCGATGATCTCTTTGATCAGTTAAAGGATGCAAGGATATTCTCAAAGATTGATCTCAGGTAGGGATATAATCAAGTAAGGATCAGAGATGAATACAACAGAAAGACAACCTTCAGGACAAGGTATGGTCATTACAAATTCATAGTGGTTCCATTTGGATTATCAAATGCACCGGTTGTTTTCATGTGTTTGATGAATGGTGTTTTCTAGGAATATTTAGACAAGTTTGTCATTTTTTTAGATGACATCCTTGTATATTCTAAGTCAAAAGAAGAACATGAGCATCATTTGATGATGGTGTTACAAGTGTTAAGAGAGCACCAATTTTATTCCAAATTGAATAAGTCTTCATTTTATCATAACATAAGTCACTATTTGGGGCATATCATATCCGAAGATGGGATAACAGTGGACCCTGAAAATATTGAGGCCATTAAAGGGTGGAAAACACCTAATAATGTGAGAGAAGTCAGATCCTTCATGGGTTTAGCTGGCTACTACAGAAGATTCATTGCAAGGTTTTCGAGTATTTCTCACCCAATCACTTCCTTACAAAGGAAGGGGGTGAAGTTTCAATGGACAAAAGAATTTGAAAAGAGATTTAAACAATTGAAGCATTTGTTAACCAGTGCTCCAATTCTGAGGATTGGTGACCCAAATTAAGATTTTGTGGTTTTCACAGATGGATGCAAAGAATGACTTGGTGGATTCCTTAGTCAAAATGGGTTTGTGATATGTTTTAAATCTAGAAAATTGAAAGAGAGTGAAAGGTTGTATGCCACTCGTGATTTGGAGTTGGTAGCCATAGTGCATGCCTTGAAGAAGTGAAGGAACTACATCATGGGAAAGAGGTTTGAACTGAGGATAGACCATAATCGTCTGAAATATTTGTTTGATCAGCCAACTTTAAATGCTAGGCAGAGCAGATGGTTGGAATTTTTCTATGAGTATGAATTTGATATTAAGCACATCAAAGGAAAAGAGAACAAAGTGGATGATGCACTTAGCAGGAGAGTGCATGAACTACATGCTACAACCATTAGCATGTATCAAATTGATCTTAAAGGCATAATTTCCGAGGCTGCAAAAGAAAATTTGCAGTACATGGAATTGGTAACAAAATTGTAGCAAGGAAAAATGCAGCAGAAAGTTGAAGATTATGAATTGGGAATTGATGGAATTCTCTTGTACAAGAAAAAAATTTATGTACCCAATTCTCCTAAATTGAGGAGTACAATTTTAAAAGAGATGCATAATGTACCTTATGTTGGACACCTAGAATATCATAAAACAGTTGCAACAGTCAAGAGACAATATTATTGGCTAGGAATGAAGAAGGAGATTGTTGAATACATTGCTAAATGTTTGGAGTGTCAAAGGGTCAAGGCTGAGCATAATCACCCACTTGGGTTGTTGCAGCCATTACCCATTCCTGAGTGGAAGAAGGAAGTGGTGACAATGGATTTCATCACCAAATTTCCCACATCAAGAAAGCAACATGATGTTATCATGGTGGTAATGGACAAGCTTAATAAAGCTACCCATTTAATTCCTATGAAGGTTACTCACAAGGAAACCAATGTTGTTGATATTTATATGAGGGAAGTAGCATGCGTGCATGGAATACCCAAGACAATTGTGTGTGATAGAGACCCAAGGTTTACCTCGAAGTTTTGGAAGGGGTTATTCATAGGGTTCAAAACAAATATGAACATCAACACATCTTATCATCCCGAGTCTGATGCGAAAACATAAAGGGTGAACCAAGTGATAGAGGATATGCTAAGGATGTACATGATGGTCAAACCATCTAAATGGGAAGATTATCTACACTTGATGGAATTTTCCTACAACAATGGGTATTAGGCATCACTGAAGATGAGCCCATTTGAGGCACTTTATGGAAGAAAGTGCAACACCCTAGTAAGTTGGGACAACCCAACCAACAAAGAAGTAATTGGGCTAGAGTTGCTTAGAGAAATGGAAGATAAAATGTTGAAGATTAAACAAAATTTAAATGCTTCCCAAGACAGAAAGAAAATCTATGCTGACAAGGGTAGAATTCACAAGGAATTTAAAGTGGGTGATCATGTTTTGTTGAAGGTGAAGGCCAACAGAAGTTCCCTGAAGTTGGGAAATTGTTCCAAGTTGGCAGCTAGATATTGTGGGTCGTTTGAAATACTAGAGAGGATTGGACCAGTAGCTTATATGATTGCATTACTTGCATCTATGTCTATACATAATGTATTCTATGTATCATTTCTTAAGACATATATACCTGATGTTAATCATGTTATTGAATGGAATGTGATTCTAGTGGAGCAAGAAAGCACTTTTCAAGTGCATCTGGTATGCATTATGGACTGGAAAAAAAAACATCTACGGAATCGAGCCATAGGTCTTGTAAAGGTCCAATTGACTTGGTATGGTCCCGAGAACACAAATTGGGAGCATGAAGATGTTATGCGGGTAGAATACCCACATCTTTTTGAAGATTTTTTGAAAATCTTGTTGTAATATGTAAATATGATGCACTAAGGAAAGTGAATAAATAAGGGGAGGGGCTTGTAATACCCCAAGGGTGTGCCCTTGTCGAATTGTAATGATTTTTAATGATGTTTATAGGCTGGTGAGACAAGTGTTTATAAGCTGGGAGGATTATGTGTTTATTAGGTCGGAGAGCCTAGATCCTAAGGCCAGTGAGCCTGATTTTGTATATGTAATTATGTAGATCATTAATAAATATACATCGTTGCCTGTAGACCGACCATAAAGAAAGAGTTATGGGGGACTAAGATCCACTAGGAAGGGAAAGGAAAGGGGGATGAGAGGCTAGGAAAAAGGGTCTAATCTTGAGGGCTTAACCCAAGAGAATATTATAATGTATTTCCTAAAATACTAAAGTTTGGGAAATAAACCATTTTATCCTAAGTTCCTTTTGGGAGAGGAATGAACTCCAAGTGGAAAGAAATGAGCTCCTAGAGAGCCATGTGTCATCCAGGACGCATGCAAATTTATGTGGGGAAAACCCATCGTTGTGGGGGTTCACTGACCATTCTACCATCTCTTGTCACGAGTTCACTCACCATCTTTGCCCTATTGATGAAGCCCTGGAAGGGAAGTGGAGCAGCCGATGGACTATGGAATAGTGAAGGTGTATATTCCCGGGGTGGTACATGCATGTGGGGAATGGGAGTTTGTGACCAGTGGGCATAAGTAGGCTCCTTGGAGAGAATCCTTCATGCTGCATTGTGCATATTTTCATAGTCTCAGCCTAGTCTAGGATTTCCTTTACCCTGGGTGGAGTTTAGTCCCAGCTCGGGTGTGACCCACTACTGATAGCTTGGAGCAGCATGGTCTAAGGCTGGGAGGTTCGTGGAAGGTCTGCATGCAGTCGGTGATCTTTTCATAAAAACATGAGTACCAATTCTATGTTAATTGTATGTTGTGTATCTTGCACATGTGTTATAATGTTATAGGTATTGCCTATATAATTTCACATGTTGTGCTTAAGTATATGTCTAAATTTTTTCAGAATTGTATGTGTTTATTGTCACTTCCGCATGAATCTGTGTATGAGCATAATGCTTATGTCTGTTAAAATTTTCATTAGATATATATGTATATAAGAGTTTGAAAATAGAGTAGAGAGTGTTTTTGGTAGCATTCTTGGCCTGGGATGGTTGGGGAAATTACAAATTGGTATCATATAAATTTGGTTTTGAAGTAGTGGCATGTCCCCGACCTGGGTGACCGAGGGACATTACAATGTACATAAGATTAGACTATCACACCTCTCACATATTCCTGGCCATCCCATGAGGGAGTTAAGCCATTTTGGGCTTTAATACCAAATTGGAATTTAGAGAAGAAGACATTTTCACACAGAGAAAAAATATTTTTCTCATATATCATTGCTTCACACAAGTTACATATTTATATGAATAGTATAATTCTCTAGATCCATGAATTGTGGATCTAGGCTTATAATAATAGATAAGACACCCTACAACCAACTCAGAACCTTATTCCAATAATAAATTCTTGGGGTTCCAATGACAACCGATTACAACTAATTTCTACATTATTCCAACTTCCTTAGAATTTAAACTAAAATTTACAGTTAAGGAGTAGTCTAAACATTCTAAGTTTTATTTTTGGGGGATAGTTTTTCTTATAGGTTTTGGTCAAAATCCCTCTAAAAATTTAGAAAAATAGTTGGAAGTGAGTGAGATTGCATATAACTGGTTTTTTATGGTTTTTGAGGTCACTGAATAGATTTATGTATACAAACGAGATTTAAGCATTGTAAAATTGTGATTTTGGCAACGCAACATTGGAGGATTCCAATGATTGTACTAGAGAAAAATAAAAAAATAAGAACGTTTACCCTATCCCCCTTAGAACTAGGTCATTTTGATAATATATGGAAAAAAAAATGAATCACCGTGAATGTGGGAGTCCACACTAAAACCTTGCTATTAATGTAAGCAGTTAAGACTCCCTGAAACCAATTTTCAGATTCAAGAAAGGCTCTGCACTATAAAATGTGGGAGCTTGGCCATGGTTGTGATTAAGTTGTCAGTTAACTACCCAGAAACACTGAAAAGGTAAAGGTCATGGCAAGTACATGGATCTAAAGACACAATGAGAAGGAGAAGGATATGATGAAATGTGTTTAAAAACTCTTCCATTAAAGACTGAATTTCCCATACAAGGAACATCTAATAAATAGACATAAATTAAAAGGAAATGTCGATCAAGACCATGTCAAGGAAGATCCATCGAACCATTAACCAACCTTGAGTTTGATTTTGTGATCAAACATAACATCAATGGAAAAATCGGTGGCAACCTCCATCACCTAGGTTGGTTTGCAAACTAGGATATGATATCTGAGAGGGTGAAGATCTAACAACTCTATTGGAACAATGAAAACTAAACTAAGGCACTCTTCCTCAAGCGTATCATTTTTTTTTGGAAGATTTCTCTGAATAATTTCAAGATTTTATTACTTTGTTAAGAACAACATAAAACATGGATAAATTTCCTTCTAACATCACAAGGTAATACAATGATTTGAGTGCAACTCTTATTCAACCTTTTTGTAAATAATTACACACATTTTATTATCATTATTGTTAGATGTCGTTATTAGTGCATTCTGATATCTATCATAACAAACCATTTCTATGGTTTGTAAACTCTAAGTATTAAAATAAATAAGTCTGTGAAACTTGCCACCATTCAATGGTGGTTTACATTCCTTGCTATTGGAATGCATTGAATTTGTGTTGCCTCTGAGCATTCACCCTTTGTAAAAAACATACTCAATCCCTTCACATCAAGTCATGTCCATCACAAAAGATTCACTCACTCAATGTCAGGAAAGAATATAGTCAGATTAGAATATATTGTCTCCTTTTGATTCACAAGCTTGGTTTCTGATTTCATCCATGTTTCTTAGAGCTAGGGACATAGGCTTGGTTTCTGAATCCATCCATGTTTATTAGAGTATAATGTAACATCATGTTTTTATAATTTATGTTGTTCAATGGATATAGGCATTTATTTATAGAAAATTTTGTTGTGTTCTTATGAATCGAAGCCAGTGTAGAAATAACAAAATTATTTCTCTTCTTCCAGTTGTTAGCCTAATGATGGTTCTTATGAATGCCACAACCACTATTATGACCTTTACAGAATACTTTTTTGAAGATATTAGTTTGGCATATAGGTGTGACACAGATTGGCATTCTTGTGGGCTAAATAGTATTATCCTCTAGCTTCCTACACCTAACAACGTTGTTCACATTTTTTTTTTTTGGCCCCAAAGAGAATTACTATACTAGTTTTCAACAATAGAGAAACCAAGTTATTATTAGAGAGGACTCCAAAGAAATTTGGTCTAAAAAGAGCAAACGAGACCGATATTAGAAATCTGAAATCGATGGTATAGGAGTCCATGGCATATTAGAATCGGATCACTAGTGATGGGGAAGCAATATGAACATGGTGAGTACAACAAGTCGCATATCCATCACAACACAATAAAAATTCAAAATTGAATCCTAAATGAATTTTCCATCATAGATCTTAAATATGAATTCTTGTCACTTGGGATATGCACTGTACCACAAGATGGTTGAATAGAAAACTTAGGATACGTTGAACCTCATCTCAAACATAAACTTGGAAATGTAACAAGTAATTTTTCTTGCCAAATAAGATTCCCAAAAGTTTTATTGGCATAGTTAAAGTTTTTTGTACATCCAAACTTGGGAAAATCCATGAAATATGTCGATTTGCGTGGAAACTAATAGGAAAAACAACTTGTCGTTTCTTATAGTCCATGGACTAATAAATTGGGTAAGGTGGGGACTAACAAATTGGATAATATGAAATTATTCATAAAATTATATTTATTACATTTTTATTAGAATTTAAAGGATATTAAAAATAAAAATATACTAGAAATAATAGCATTTAAGTAAAAATTGGTTGATATATGTTAATGGGTGCCATTTTCTACCATGACATATCAACTATTTTTTACTTAAATATGGTTTTTGCTAATTGACTATCTTTTGGGAGGATTAATAGGTCATTAATGTATTGATTATTTGAAAGTATTAATGTTTTAATTAATTATTACATTAATGTATATTCTAATGTAATGTAAGATATTAGTTATTTAATAAAGTAATACATTATTTATTAATAAAATAATACATCGTTAAAGTAAATCATAATAAAGTAATAATGTAATGTATTGATTAATTAATAAAGGTAATCCATTAATAAGACATTAATACATTATTATATTAGTAATACATTAATAAAGTATTAATACATTATTAAAGTAATAATAAACTAATGCCTCCAGTCCTCTTTCTCAAAACTTTGTTCTTTCACCACTCTTGTCAGATGACTTCGGTTTCTATGGCGATCTATTGGCTAGAAGAATGACCTTGTTCTTCCTCTTGCTCCCAGTCCCTTATTTATGCATATGGTCGAAAGTTACAATTCCCCTTTCTTTGAACTGTGCAGGAATGGGTCGATGGCTAGATTGTTCCAAAGTTCCTTAGTAAGAATCATGTAGTGTCAGATCGGTGCTGCAGATTTCCACTATTTATGGAGAGGGGACATTCTCTCCTTTTTGAAAACAAGTGAGGCTCCTCATGTTTCTAATAAAACTTAGTCCCTCCTAGAGGAAATATCCATGCATATGGATCAACTCTCATGGCTTCCCCTCTACCTCATATGCAACAAACTCTACTTACAAGTGATTTCTTATGCCTCCCCCTTGGTCATTTTATGGTAGTTTTGGCACGTGTTTGAGGCGACTGCTAATGGAGAGAATGATGTCAACAATTATAGCATTGTACTTCCTAATATGAATTTGGCTCATGTGATCCCCAATATTGTTGTGGTGGAATCTAATTCGACTTCCTCCAAAACATCTCTCTAGTCAGTTTGGTCAAAGGGCTTTATACTTTATGTCGATCGATTGACCTATCCCACAAAAATTCTTATTTGTTGAGTTGTTTTATACTGATAAAAAACTTTGTACAAGGAAATATACATTCAACAAAAATGAAAAAGGCCCCCAATTGATTTATCCTAGTGTCTTCTCTTGCTACACCTAGTCCTTTGACTACTCTGTCTGTCCAACTATTTCGTCCTGGATTTTTCTCGACCATTGATATAGCTTTATGGTTGGAGGCAGTGTTGTTTTTCCTCTATCTAGGTGAGATTGCTCCATTCCTTTGACTGCCATGTATGGTGTTACTGACTAGTGGCTTGCAGTCGGGAAGTTTGACTACGAAATTGTGGGATTGAATAATTAGAACCTTTGTTTGTAAGGAAAAGAAACACTTGATTTTGGTGTAGGTGGTTGTGGAAGACCTTCAAATGTTGTCTAATATAGTTTTTGTGAGATTTTCTACAAATGTTGGGAGAACAATTTCCATTCATTGATTGAATATTGTGCCTCCATCCCCAACATTACTAGGTGTGCTAAAAAATCCAACTTGTTTGTTATGGGGGCATCCTACACCTATGCCAACTCAGGGTCGAAAGTTTTCTCTCCTTCCTATATTTTTTCCATGATCTAGTCGAGGTGCCTAACTGTGTTGTCTCTTTTCATCTAGGCCTTCTTTCCTTCTCACATCCATTCTCTTTCTTTCTTTGATAATTCCATCTCTAATTATTTCTTTTGTGTAATTTGATTTACTAAACTTGACTTCAATTTTGGATCAATTGTCAGCTCTCTTGGTGTCCTTAAGTCTAAATTTATTGTCTTTTGGGATCTAAGTTTGTTGTAAGTCAAGGAAAAGTAAGAGGGCCAATTTATTACTATGGTATTTAGCATTGTTTCTAGTTTGGTTTCCTCTTCTAAGCTTTGTTGAACCTCATTGAATTTCTCATGTTCTTCTTGGAGGTTTTTTTGTGTTTGATGGGTCATTAGTTTTTGGTTGGTTCTCATCGTTTGGTTATGTAGTTGATTCATCTCGTTGTTTTCTCACTTTAGCTCCTATATTTTGTGATGACTTCAAGCACTTGCCTCGACCACTATTTCAATCCATCCTTTGAATGCTTCCAAAGGGTCGATTTATTCTATCGAGTGTTGTATGTCAATTTGTTCCTTTACCAATGTCGCACAACCTTGGAATACCTATTTTTCCTTGTCTTTTCATTCTGTCTGTCGGTCTTCTTCCTTCATAGCTCTCTTCCACCTATTTATTGATTCTTTCGTGACTTCATTATAAAGGTTGAATATCTGTGGGTCAAAATCTATCGACGGGTCAAAAACCATTTCTGAGATCACATTGAATGACGTGACTGGTATGAATGTTGTAAATGTAATCACCTTAGATGTGGTGTCTTTTCAATGTACCATGTTTTTCTTCTACTTCTTCTCTTTTGTTTTGGTCTTTTGTTGTTGTTTGTCTTTATCTTTGTTTGAATGTTTGTCTCAATATTTTCCATAGTCATTCCTTTTATTTGTTTGGTCATCCCTTATGGGGTTTTATTCAGTGTTTTCCCCTTTGTCTATCTGCATGTTATTTTTTGGATTTTATTGTCCTGTTTCTCAATATTTCCATCACTGTCTTGGGAAGTTGTGTCATCTTGATCCCTAGTTTAATTTTTCTTTTGGGGGTAATGATTAATCTCTATGTGGATTTATAGGTGAAGGGATTGTTTTTCTAGGTGCTCTTTTTCCATTATTAGTTCCCTCCTTATCCTGCATGTGAGTGTTTTGGGGAAACTCTTCTAGTTCGGTCTCTATATCGTGTCGCTTATCCATATGATCTTTCTATTGTTCCTTTTTTGCTCCCTTATTGGTCTACTCAGGGATTTCAACTTCATTTATTAGTTTTGTTATGGGTTCATGGTGTTGGGTATGTGTTATATTCTTTGCATGTGTGTGTGTGTGGGT
>CBVK0101306650.1:0-13025 GCA_900067695.1 Picea abies | reverse complement strand
TGTTGGGTATGTGTTATATTATTTGCATGTGTGTGTGTGTGTGGGTGTGTCAGATATGTCAACTGCGTCTGACGATCCCTTCACCTAGAGCTCTGTCGTGTGCGTCGAGTGATTTCCTAGGGGGGTCCCAGGGGGGGCAGGTATGCTCCCCCCCTAGTTACACGCAATGTTTGGGGCAGCACCCCGAAAATTTTTTTTGGGCGGTTTTTTGCTATTTTTAGCTGATTTTGTTATTTTTAGCGGATTTTGTTATTTTTAGCGGATTTGTAAATTAATCCCGGATTAAGGGATTAAGGTTTTGGTATCTACGAAATACCTAAAAGCATTGTATATATTGTATGGCGAATGGTGAAATTCGATATAATGAAAATAAGAAAGGTTTTCCCAGTTGAGGGTTTCCGGTATAAAATCTCTGTGTACTCTGTGTATGAGCGATTGATTAATTTCTATATTGCTTAAGAATCTATATGCATTGCTTTACTTCGCAGGTTTAAAACTTACACATGGGAAGTTGATTTTTGTAAGGGAATTATGTTCTCTATCCCCTAGTTGTGTATTTCCCCTTGTCCTTCGACCACTTTATGTGTTTGTGTCATACTCCTTTCTGTGAATACACCAGGGTGGCTCAACCAATTTTCTTTATTCTTATCAGTTTCTGATTTTGTTGAGTTGGATGGGGTGATAGACTTATTTGTATGAGCTGACTCGAGTGTATGTTTCTCTATTCCTACACCATTTTACATCATTACTTCAACTTCCTTCAACCATGAGTGGGTTGATTTTCCTTTTTCACTTCCATTGGGTGTTTTATGCAGATGATCCAATATTGTGTCCTCAAAAGACACTTGGCGATGTCCTCTCCTTATTTTATTTTGGTGTCTCGACACTTTCTTTTCTTGTGCTTTTTCTTAAATTATTCGAACAAGGATGACCGGTGGTGATTCCCTAGTCAATTAGATTATTTCTACCCTTGTTCTCTGTCTTTTTTGGACAAGGTTGGTGCTTGGAGATGATCGATTCAATTTTTGTCGATGCGTTGTAGCAGTATTTGTTCGACTAGTACTTTCCTACCAAATTCACAGATTATCTTCATTGGTGTGGTCAACTTGACTTATATCATCTCAAAAATCATCTAGCCCCCAATCACTGGCCTAACTTATTGAGAGTCGATGGTGTTAACCATTCTCGTTGTTCTCATTTCTTTAGGAAATAATCTGAAGCTTCATGTTTTTCTTTGCAATTGGCTTCTAAACATTCTTTGCACTCGTCCTACTTTTATTGCTAATTTGAATTTGGCAGAGGATTTCCTAAGAGGGGTTAGTATTCGATGATTTCTATGACTCCTTTGTCTAATAGAAATTTGTGCAATAGGGATGGAACAGTGCAAATAAAATCATCGTGCAAGTCGACGTAAAATTTGTCTTTTGCAGTTTCGACTAATGATCTATCCTTGATTGTTTGATCTTCGATGTAGTCATGGATGATTCTTTCAAAACACTCGTTTAAATTTGTTCTTCCTTCGTTTGTTATTTTCAACATTAGTTGTTCATCTAGAGTGATTTTTCACATTAAATGATTGATTAAGGTATTCAAATAATGCCTCTAGAATGGCTTCTAGGAATCATTAGTGTGTTTCTATGAAGAACTATGTGGGAGATTCTATTCGCGTCATTCAATTCATTCTTTCGTAGTTTTTAATATACTTATTGATTTTATTCTCCCACCATTCACGTATGTCTTCCAATATTAACATCCATGTTCTTTTCAATATATAGGGCCAAGTTCATAACTATCGACAATGGAACCAATGTTGTAATCTAGGGAAAAGTATGAGAGTGTTACCAGTAGTTCTTTACATAGAGTAGCATATATGATACAATATTATATACACACATAGGCATACATGGAAGCATACACAAAGTAGTGGGAGAACCAACAATATGAACTTTATTATGTACAAGAACAACCAACCTTTCCTCTATTACATAGTCACATATATATACTTGCATTTGCAGTTACCTATCGATTACAACTTCTTAACTGCTTGGTCCATTGACTCTAACTGTCTATTTGATCAACTTCTATATTTGAATTATGCACTCCACTTATTTTGTTGACTAGCGGGTCTAGTCGAGAGCGCTAACTATCCCCTACAATAGGGGAGATGGCACACATTTGTCTTCCTTGAGTCTAGTTGTTGCAAACAACCAAGATGTGAAACAAACTTATGATGGTGACTTAGGGTGAGGTAGATGAAATATTATATGACTTGAATCAATGAACCAAGATGCATTGGCTATGTTATAACATCGAGTGAACCATATTGAAAAAGCATTGGAATATGCGGTGAATTCAGTAAATGAGCTAGTTGATGTATGCATGAATCAATTTGGAATGACATAGTAGGAACCAAAGGAGGTTGCAATCGATATGCTGGAGTAGTTCAATGAATAGTATTTCCACTCATATATGAACCAAGATTAAGGGATAAAAGTTCCAAAACCTTAGTACATCCATGCCATGGAAGAAGCACGTTCATCCACAAAATAACTTGGAGGAAGCGCACAACCATATGATCTTGATCTTGAATGAATAATAGAGGATGGAAAAGGAAAACTTGAGTCAAACATAACTTTACTGAAGTACTTGACATAAAATTATGACAACACATCATAGGTTTTTTGGGGGAAAGACAAAGATGAGGGGGATGGTTATCCTAGTCATCTGCCTTCACCTTCACAATGAGACACGAGTAGGGTGGATCATTGTCACGGTGGGTGACAATGAATCCTTGGGGTGCCTTAGTCAATTTTCAATATAAGGAAGTGAATAGTTGTTGAGAAACATAAAAGGGATACTTGAAAACATGAGGTAGAGTGTCTACTTTTCCTAGAAGTTAGGAAGAGGTGCGAAGGTTGAGCATATGTGGAAGGAAACATGTACTGTTTGAATGTTAGGAAGTGAGTTATCGTGACTTGGATGCAATGGTTATACTATCTACCCAACCATTTCAAGTAGTGATGGGATCCAACACATGGAGGCATGTACAACTAGTCCAAAGTAGATATGCAACAAAAAATCAACATGGAACAACACACATGGTAGAATTTGGGAGTTTTACTTGGGAGAACTTCACCATAGTAGTTGTAGAGGATCACAACATAGTTGTGCATTTTGGGGATATTGTTAGGGATGGAAATATCATTGAGTGGGGGAGGATGTAAATCCTTCAGCTCATGATTTGGGAATGTTCCCTCGATGATGAGCCAGAGACGAGTTTGGTTAACAGATGGACAGTGCACTTGGGGAAGACAAGGGAAAGTGGTGACTCACATAACCTTTATAGACATGAGTAAGAGCATATTGGGAGGTTGGTGCACCTAAGAGGACTCATGCCTTACCTTTTGATGCATGCCATGAAGGATAAAGAAGGTTGTGGATGAGATACAATGACGTGGGTTGCATCAACACATGAATGGGGCTAACTTAGGTGATTCGGGTGAACCAACGCATGCATGAAAGAAATGGACCCATACACATTGGCATAAATGAGGTGGACCAAAGAGTCGATGTGAACCCTTGACCCACCCCACAATCAGATGAAAGGTCACCTCACCCACACCCTTGGACAACACAAAGGTTTGCAAAGATGACTTGGGATGCAAGGAAACAAAATGATAGGATAATTGAGCACACAACTCAACATAACATGGTGAGAGAACACATGTTATGGGAAAGTGAGTGACTCGGAGGGTCATTGCAACCCATCGACGAAGTTGGAAGGTCATATTGAGGTAAAAATGACTAAGTGTTGGGTTAACCCACCCACCACCTAAACAACACGATGAACCAACATGATCGTTCAGTTGGGAATGTATATATTGGGAAGAGTTGGGACGAGTTGAGGGGAGGATACATCCAAGTGGAGATAGCACATCAATAAATAAGAGAGAAAATATATGTTCCATGAAGACAAGAACTAATAGACAAATGGAGTCGACCTATGACCCGTGATTGATTGAAGGGACATAAGAGAAAATATATGGTCTGTGAAGACAAGAACAAACGAAAAAATTGGGTCGACCTATGACTTGCGATTTATTGAAGGGATAGAGGTGTGGGATGAAGTCAACATGGTTCATATGACAAGTGAGACAAATTTGTATGAGGAAGCGAATCTGGGTGACTTGGGTTGCATGTATGTGGGTTTGGGGAAGGATCTCACAGGGCACACCACATATCTCTTTGTATATGTAAACTGAGTCGTGTACTCCATTGTAACACTTTTAAATATTTGTATAAATATTTTTTGTGTTAGGCATGATTTGAGCCACCCGCTTCACATATTCTTGTGCCTTGTCTCTCGTTTCTTGCATACTAGTAAATGTATTAACTGTTTACTTTTAAATTTCTTGCAAATTGATTGTTAAAAGATTTAAGTGTGAATCTATGACTCACCCATAACTTGGAAAGAGTATGGGTCAATCTAAGTGAGGAGGTACAATCTGGACTTACTAAACATGGGCTAGTTAATCCACCAAGCTGAAAATTCACGGTGCGACACTCCCCAAGGGAAGATGGATCATTGTGATATGGGATATATTTTTGGGGGCATGACAGATGGTATTAGATTGGACTTGGCAAAAAATTTAGTTATCTTCACCACTATCACCTCCATGACATGTGGTATTAAAGCACACTTAAGCAATGTTTGGATTGTAAACTTTACATGATGGTATCAAAGAACACCTTGTAGATAGTTCTGGCCATGGACTAAGAGGATAGTTCGATTGAACGAGGTAGGTTCTTGCGAAGATTGTGAATAGTTCCAGTTGAGGAGTTGACGTAGTTTTCATTGCATATTGAAATGGTCTCAAGAGTTCATTTTGTGGACAGTCAGTTGTAAAAAGAATTCTATGGGTCGTAGATTGAGTAAGTGATGAGTTGATCGCAATTTTTTGGTTAAGTATTGAGGAAAGTTCTTTCCTTTGTTGGATGAATTGTACACAAGTAGTCATGAAGACAATTGGAGGGATGACCATGGTAGGGTTGCATGTATAAGGACATGACACAAAGAGGGAAATTAAGAAACTTAGAATGAAAGATTAATCATTTCCTTAGAAAGAACCATTGATCAGATGACAAACACAATGTACAAGCATGGTGACAAGGTCGAACACATGGATATTGAGATGATGTAGATGGTGCATGGGTTTAATGAAGTCGTGCATGAGTTTGAAACGACTATGAATGCAATCACATGCATGTTGAATGAAGACGTTCAAGATAGAATCAAGGAAACAAAGGATGCATTGTTCTCAATCACCCATAAGTTGAAGGACCAAGAGTAGAGCCATATGCCAATGAGTAGAGCTCATATTCCATGCCAATGAGGATCATGGAAAAATAAATTGAACCATACAATGGTACCCACAATTCTAAGTTTCTTGGAAACTTCTATTGGAACATTGAGAAGTATCTGAAGCAGTTGAACAAAAGTTCGAAAAATACAAGGTGAATGTTTCCTCAATGTTCTTGGCAGAGACTTCAAAGCTTTGGTGGAGGGACTGAGTAGAAGACTAATCAGTTAGGAGAACTAAAGAGAAGATTGAAAATTTGGAAAATATGGAGACAGCCTTGAAGGAAGCGTTTGGTGTAGAGAACCAAGAACGGATCGTAAGAAATTAGTTCTTGGCACATAATGAATCTCATAAGATCCAAACCTATATCAAGGAGATTTGTGGGCCCATGTGTTGGAGATAAATGATATGTTAAAAGAAGATAATATTTTCCACTCCATGAGTGGTTTGAAACCTTCAGTGAAAAGTGACTTGGAACGCCAAAAACTATAGAATCTTGCAACAACCATCATCATAGAGAATAAGATGTTGGAATTCAAGGGTGAAGCCAAGATGGGTCTTAATAGCAACGAAGACACCCAAAGTGAGAAGCAAGGAAAGAAGAATAATGATAAAGGAAATGTCAAGACATCCAAGGGAATAAAATACAATGACAAGAAAACAAACATAGGAAAAGAGAAGAAGTCGATCTCATGTTGGATTTGTGCCAAAGAATATTATGAGAAGAATTTTCCATTGAAGCAAAAGTTGAATGCTTTGGAGAGAGAGGATAACCCATATGTGTTAGTTTTGCAAGTATTGGGTGATATTACAGAGAGTGAATCTGCAACAAATCAAGAGAAAGATGTGACAAAACTTAGCTATGTTTAGTCTGAGCTCAATGGGTAGTCAACTTTGGCCATGTTGGACAGTGGATAAACTCAAAATTGCATAAGGGCGGATGTGGTATGATGGATTGGGTTGAGTATTGAGAAAATATAGACCTCATTTAAGGCTATAAAGTTTTACATGCAAAGGGTCGTTGGAATGATCAAGGACATTCTGATGAAGCTTGGAGATTTGATAGAAACAATGAGTTTCAATATTGTTCTTTTGGTTGATTTTGAAGTGGTATTGGGTCGAGACTTCATGCAGGAGGATAAAACATTTCTCATCCCACACTTGGATAGTTTATCCATTTTCTTTAGCCAAACTCCATGCTTGGTGCCAACTGCAATGGGAAACAGGGGAGTTGACATGTAGTTATCTTCCCTGAGTCTAGTTGTTATGAAAAACTAAGATGTGAAACAAACTTGTGATGATGAATTAGGGCGAGACGAAGGGAAGACTAAGAAACTTGAATCGATGAACCAATATGCATTGGATTTACTAGAAAATTGAGTGAACTTGATCGAAAAAGTGTTGGAAGGTGTGGTGAAGTTGGTAGAAGAGAAATCTGATGTATGCATGAATCAATTTGGAATGACATATTAGGAACTAGAGGAGGTCATGCTAGAGTTGTCGAAGAAGTTCAATGAACAAGACCATCGCTCATCCATGAACTAATATGAAGGGACATAAGTTCCAAAATGTTGGTACATTTGTACCAAGGAAGAAGCATATTCATCTGTAAAAGAACTTGGAGGAAGCGTATGGCCATATGATCCTAAGATTGAATGACTCATAGAGGAGGGAAAAGGAAAAATTGGGTTGAACATACCTTTAATCAACTACTTGACGCAAAATTGTGGCAAAACCTCACAGGTTTTATTTGGGTAAGACAAGGATGAGGGGGATGGTTCTCCTAGCCATTCGCCTTCACGTTCACAATGAGACATGACTAGGATGGTTCATTGTCATAGTGGGTGATAGTGAAACCTTGGAGTACCTTTGAAAAGGTGACTTAGTCAATTTTCAATATGAGGAAGTTGACAGTTGTTGCGAAATGCAGGAGGGCGACTTGAAATCATGAGGTAGAGTGTCTACTTTTCTTAGAAGCCAAGTAGAGTTGTGAATGTTGAGCAAATGCAGTAGGAAATGAGTGTTTGAACGTGAGGAAGTGGGTTCTCATGAATTGGATACAATGGTTGGACTAGATACCCATCCAGTTCAAGGAGTGAGGGGATCCAAGACATGTAGGCATGTACAAATAGTCTAGAGTAGAGATGTAGTAGAGAATCAACAAGGCACATAACTCATGAAGAATTTGGGAGTTTTCCTTGGGATAACTTCACCATGGTGGTTACATAGGATCGCAACATAGTTGTTCATTTTTAAGATATTTTCGGGGATGGAAATAACTTTGAGTGGGGGAGGATGTAAATCATTCATCTCACGAATCATGGATGTTCCCTTGATGACGAGCGAGATACAAGTTTTGTTAATGGATAGAGAGCATTCTCAGGAAAGATGAGGTGAAGTGGTTATGCACCTTCACCTATAGGCATGAGTAAGAACATATTTGGAGCTTGGAATGCATAAGAGGACTCGTGCCTTACCTTGTGGCGCATGCCATGAAGGCTACAAAATGTTGCGAATGAGAGACGACAATTCGAGGTGCATCAACACGTGGACAAGATAAATGAGGTTATTCGGGTGAACCGATACACACAAAGGTAGTGGAACTATATGCATTTGGAAACATGAGGAAGATGGAAGAGTCGACGTGCCTCCTTAGAGTGCCCCATGATGGGATGAAAGGTCATCTTTCCCACACCCTTGTACAACATGAAGGTTTGCGGAGATAACTTGTGATGCAAGGAAATGAACTAATGTGGCACAATGAGAAGACTCGTGTCCTAGGAAAGCGAGTGATGCAGAGCGTCATCATGACCTATTGGCGAAGTTGGAAAGTCGGCTTGAGAAAAAAATGACAGAGTGTTGGGTCATCCCACTCATCCACTGAAACGACATGACAAACCAATGCAACAATTTAGTTGGGTGTGTATATATTGGGATGAGTTGGGATGAATCGAGGGGAGGACACAACCAAGTGGAGATAGCACATCAGGAACCAAGATATAAAATATGTGGTCTACGAAGATGGGAATGAACAAAAAATGGAGGAGTCGACCTTTGACCTGTGGTTTCTCGAAGGGACCGAGGTGTGGGAAAAACTCGACATAGTTCATGTGACAAGTGCAACGAATTTGTATGAGGAAGCGAATATAGGTGACTTGGATTTCATATATGTGGGTTTGGGGAAGGCTATCGCAAGGCACGTGGCATATCTCTTTGTATATGTAAACTGAGTCCTGTTCTCCATTTTAACACTTGTAAATATTTATATAAATATTTTAGTTATTAGGCTCGGTTTGTGCTTCTCGCTTCACATATTCTTGTGCCTTGTCTCTTTTCTCTCACATACTATTGAATGTTTTAACAGTATACTTGTAACTTTCTTGCAGATTGATTTTTAAAAGGGTTAATTGTGAAGCCATGAATTTATCATAGCTTATAGATAGTATGGGTGACTCTAAGTGAGGAGGCATAGTCCAAACTTAGTAAACTTAGGTTGGCTAAGTCACCAATCTAAAAAGTCACGATGTCGCATTCCTTAAGGAAGGACAGATCACTGCAATTCAGACTAGATATTTTAGGGCATGATAGATTCTTAAGGGACTACGTTGTAAGGAAAGAGATTCCTTTCATAGTGTTCTATGGATACAAGAGGAAAGAGTGTGGCTAGTTGAGGATGGATGATCATGCCTAGAGCAGTGTAACTAGTGTGAGAACTAAAGGTAAATGGTTTCAATTTCTTTATTTGAGTACTATGGGATGGAATGTATGGGGGAGTTTAGATCCAATCAATAGAGTTCCACCTTTGTGGTGTCATAGCCCTAGCTTGGAAGTGACATTTCCAATATATTTCCTATTCTTGGGTGGATAAGTGCACATTTGTAGCCAATAAGTGGAAAATTTTCAAAAAATATAAACATTCACTCTTATTGATGGTTAATTACTTCTATTATGTGTTTATTGGTAACATGAGGGATTGGGAATGAATTATTATATTTACATTTGGGTATGGATGCAATCGTATGTGTTTAATTCAAAATGTTTTGAATGCCATTAATTTATTAGAATATGTCATGCGTGTACATTTGGGTGAATAATGGGAATATTAATTATGTTTGTATATTTTTTACTTCCATGAGTTTGTTAAAGAAATTTGCTTCATGATCTATGAATAATGAGATGGGAAAATAAAGAGTTTTGTTTGAAAGGAGAAATTTAAGGATGGATAGTTTTCTCCACTTGAATAAATTTACATTTAGTTACCATATTTCTTTAATTTCCAAATAGTATTTTTTTGGCCCCAAAGAGAATTACTATACTAGTTTTCAACAATGGAGAAACTGATTTATTATTAGAGAGGACTCCAAAGAAAGCTAGTTTGAAAAGAGCAAACAAGACCAATATTAGAAATCTGAAATCGATGGTATACGAGTCCATGGCATATTATAATCAGATCACTAGTGATGGGGAACCAATATGAACATGGTGAGTACAACAAGTCGCATATCCATCACAAAATCGAATAAAAATTCAAAATCGAATGCTAAATGACTTTTCCATCATACATCTTAAGTATGAATTGTTGTCACTTGGAATATGCACTATACGACAAGATGGTTGAACGAAAAATTTAGGATATGTTGAACCTCATCTCAAACTTAAACTTGGAAATGTAAAAAGTAAATTTTCTTGCCAAATAAGATTCCCAAAAGTTTTATTGGCATAGTTAAATTTGTTGTGGTGAAATCTAACTCGACTTCCTCCAAAACATCTCTCTAGATAGTTTGGTCGACGAGCTTTACACTTTATGTCGATCAGTCGACCTATCCCACAAAACTTCTTATCTGTTGAGTTTTTTTATACTTATACAAAACTTTGTACAAGGAAATATACATTTAACAAAAATTAAAAAGGCCATCGATTCATTTATCCTAGTGTCTTCTCTTGCTACACCTATTCCTTCGACTACTCTGTCTATCCAACTATTTCCTACTAGATTGTTCTCAACCAATGATATAACTCTATGGTTGGAGGCAGTCTTGTTGTTCCTCTATCTAGGTGAGATTCCTCCATTCCTTTAACTGCCATCTCTGGTGTTACTAACTCGCAGCTTGCAGTCGGGAATTTTGACTCCGACATTGTGAGATTGAAGAATTGGAACCTTTGTTTGTAAGGAAAAGAAACACTCGATTTTTGTGTAGGTTGTTGTGGTAGACCTTCAAATGTTGTCTGATATAGTTTTTGTGCCATTTTCTACAAATGTTGGGAGAACATTTTCCAATAATCAATAAAATATTACAGCTCCATCCCTAACGTTTTTAGATGTGCTAAGAAATCCAACTTATTTGTTATGGGGGCAACCTACACTTGTGTCAACTCATGGTCGAAATGTTTCTCTACTTCCTGTGATTTTTCCATTATCTAGTCAAGGTGCCTAATTACATTGTCTATTTTCATCTAGGCCTTCTTTCTCTCTCACAACCATTCTCTTTCTTGCTTTGATAATTCCAACTCTAATTCTTTCTGTTGTGTAATCTGATTTACTAAAGTTGACTTTAATTTTGGATCAATTGTTAGCTCTCTTACTGTCCTTAAGTATGAAATTATTGTCTTTTGGGATCTAATTTTGTTGTAATTCAAGGAAAAGTAAGAGGGCCAATTGCTTACTATGGTATTTAGCGTTGTTGCTTGTTTGGTTGCCTCTTCTAAGCTTTGTTGAACCTCATTGAATTTCTCATGTTCTTCTTGGAGGATTTTTGTTGTTTGATGGGTCATTAGTTTTTGGTTGGTTCTCATTGTTTGGTTATGTAGTTGATTCATCTCTTTGTTTGCTCTCTTTAGGTCCCATATTTCATGTTGACTTCGAGCACTTGCCTTGACCAGTGTTTCCATCTATCCTTTGAATGCTTCCAAAGGGTCCATTTCTTCTATCGAGTGTTGTATGTCAAGTTTTTCCTTTACCAATGTCGCACAACCCTGTAATACCTCTCTTTCCTTGTCTTTTCGTTATGTTTGTCGATCTCCGTCCTTCATAGCTCTCTTCCATCTATTTATTGATTCTTTCGTGACTTCATTATAAAGGTCGAATATATGTGGGTCAGACACTATCAACACGTCAAAACCCATTTCTGAGGTCACGTCAAATGACCCGACTGGTATGAATGTTGTAAACGTAATCACCTTAGACGTGGTGTATTTTATATGTACCATATTTTTCTTCTACTTCTTCTCTTTTGTTGGTATTTGTCTTTATATTTGTCTGAATCTTTGTCCCGATATTTTCCACAGTCATTCCTTTTATTTTTTTGGCCGTCCCTTATGGGGTTTTATTCATTGTTTTCCCCTTTGTCTATCTGTGTGTTCTTTTTTGGATTTTATTTGTCCTTTTTCATAGTATTTCCATCCTTGTCTTGTTTAGCTGTGTCATCTTGGTCCCTGTTTTAATTTTTCTTGTGGGGGTGCTAATTGATCTTTATGTGGATTTCCGGGTGGAGGGATTTTTTTTCCAGGTGATTTTTTTCCATTATTAGTTTTCCCATTTATTTTGTATGTGGGTGTCCTGGGATGACGCTTCTGGTCTGGTCTCGATATCGTGTCGCTTATCCATATGATCTTTCTATTGTTCCTTTTTTCTCCCTTGTTGGTCTACTCAGGGATTTCAACTTCATTTATTGGCTCTGTTATGGGTTCATGGGCAACTGATTTTTGTAAGGGAATTATGTGCTCTATCCCCTAGATGTGTATTTCTGATTGTCCTTCGACCACTTTATTTGTTTGTGTCATACTCCTTTATATGAATATATCAGGGTGGCTCGACCAATTTTCTTTATTCTTATCAGTTTCTGATTTTTTTGAGTTGGATGGGGTGATAGAATTATTTGTATGAGCCGAATCGACTGTATGTTTCTCTATGCCTACACCATTTTGCATCACTACTTCAACTTCCTTCGACCTTGAGTGGTTTGGTTTTCCTTTTTCACTTCCACTGGGTGTTTTATGCGGCTTATCAAATATGGTGTCCTCAAAAGACACTTGAGAATGTCCTCTCCTTATTTTATTTTGTTTCCTCGATGCTTTCTTTTATTTTTATTTTTCCTCAATTATTCGGACAAGGATGACTGGTGGTGATTCCCTAGTCAATTCAATTGTTCCTACCCTTGTTCTCTATCATTTTGGGACAAGGATGGTGCTTAGAGCTGATCAATTTGATTTTTGTCGACGCGTTGTAGCAATATTTGTTCGACCTATACTTTCCTCCCAAATTCAAATATTATCTTCTTTGGTATGGTCAACTTGAATTATATCTCATGAATCATTCATCTCCCCATCATTGGCCTAACTTACTCGAAGTCGGTGGTGTTAACCATTCTCGTTGTTCTCATTTATTTAAAAAATAATCTGAAGCTTCATGTGTGTCTTTGCAGTTGTATTTTAAAACTTCTTCCCACTCATCCTACTTTTCTTGCTAATTTAAATTTGGTGGAGGATTTCCTAAGAGGGGTTATTACTCAACGATTTCTCTCTCTCTCTTTTCTAATAAAAATTTGTGCAACATGTATGGAACAATGCAAAGAAAATCATCATGCAAATCGATGTAAAATACTCATTTAAAATTTTCTTCCTTCGTTTGTTATTTTCAACATTAATTTTTCATCCAGAGTGAGTTTT
>CBVK0101305635.1:0-14278 GCA_900067695.1 Picea abies | reverse complement strand
CAGATTCAAGCATAGCATTACGTAATGTCTTGTCATGGATATTCAGACCGATGTAAAAAGGGGGGGCATAACCAGTATCAGTTTTTCCATCAACCTCAGGACCAAAACGCAACTCACGTTGGTCATCAACACATTCATAGTATCTGAACCTACTCTTGGTTCTATATTTAATGCTTTGATCACATGGGACCTGTAAGCATTTTTGTTCATTAGCTCAATCAAAGGAATATGGATATTTAATTTAGCCAGCTCACTTTCCAAACTGAAAGTGGTTGAAGTTTTGCTTTGGCTTTGTAATTCTGGTTTATCAATCACAGTCTTATGTGCATAAGTACTTGGCTGACTTGTGAATGCCACCTCGGTTTGAGATTTTCTTGGTGAAGGTTCAAGAGTTGTCTTTGAAGGAGTCTCTAGACTTTTCTTTTCTAGGATTTTCTTAGGGGTAGCATCTGAGGTTTTCTTGGGTTCAACAACTTTCTTGGTTTCAACAGCCTTCTTTGTTGGATTGTCATTAGTCTTCTTGCTTCTCAAAGCCTTCTTTGTTGGATTGTCATTAGTCTTCTTGCTTCTCAAGTTGTATTTTTTGTGGACCTCCATTATAGCATTTTCAAAGGCCTGGTGTTCTGATTCTTCCTCTTCCTCATTTACCTCTATCTGTGAAAGGAGAAAAATCTCATGTTCTTCCTGAGTGAGAAAAATGGAGTCATTGTCATTGACCCCCATGAGGTTTATGTGAATATCATCCAACTCCTCGATTATATCCTCCCCTTCATCAACATAGTTTTCTTGAAGAGGTGGTCCAATCTGCTGATTAGGCCCTCTTTGTTCCCTTTGGTCTTTGGGATCTCTCTGTCTTATTTGGGGAGGGTTTCTTCTGAAATTTGGATTTCGAATATGAGAAGCAGGATGATTTCCCCTAGGAGGATTTCTGTCATTTATTTTCAATCTGTCCATCATCCTCTCCATGGTCCTTACCAGAGAATAAATCTTGGTGTCTGAAGTGGAAGTGGAAGTTTCTTCTTTAACTATGACCCTCCTTTCTGTTCTTTGCCTAGCTCTTCTCGCTAATAGATTTTCTTCAATGCTCACTGCACTTTTATGCATATCTTCTAGGGTGGAAGAATTCCTTTCCCTTAGTTGGTATGACATATCAGCATCAAATCCATCAGGGAAATTGATTAAGGCCAAACCTTGGGCAGGCTTGATATCAGCTGTAATTGCATTATAAAAATTGTTGAAATGAATGCAATAATCCTTCAATATTTCCCCTTGATTCCTTTTGATATTCTCATATTTTATTAATATATGGAGAGGGTTTTTCTTTACCTCGCATCTATCGAGAAAACTCCACTGAAAAGAAGCAATGCCAACTATGGTAGCAGGGCGTAAATATTTGAACCATTTTTTGACTTCTCCAGTTAAACTCTGTGCAAAAATTCTCATCTAGACATCTGCCTCATCGACTTCCTGCAAATCAAAATAATCATTCATCTTATCAACATGTTGTTGTGCATTAAGAGGTCCAGTACCACCAAACTGAAGAAGTATGGTTGGATAGTCCTGGGGCATGGCATGTAAGGGAGCGAACAACACCAAGGGAACATATATTGATGCCATGATTGGTGGAGGAGGTTGAGCAACAACTTGTGTGACTAGAGGAGAAGTGACACAAGAGGTAGAAGAGGTAGGACTAGGATATGTAGAGTGGACTATTTGATGTTTGATGGAAGCTGCAACAATAGTCAGGGCAAAAATTTCTACTAACTGTTGAAAGTGAGATTTGTACAACACTTCATCAAGATTTGCTAATAGATCTTTTAACTTGTTGAATTCTTGAAGAAACTATTGATCAAATTATTCTCTGGGAGAAAGTATTTCAGGGGTCCTGGGTTGTAAGATGGTTTGATCTAGGATTGTTTCACTTACAAAACTGTTAGATTTGGTTCTGAATAGGCTTTTCTCAAAGGATATGTCAAACTCGAGATCCTGGATAGCGACAAGCTTCTCTGGGAGAGAAGTGGACCTATGAAGGGGATTGTGACTCCCGGAACCTTCTACAGTGTTCTTCTTTCTGAGTAACTTTTCTGGATCATCTACTGTTATTGCAAGTTCTGGGTTAGGGAGAGATCTAGTATGAAGTCTTTTAGGAGCCAGAAATTTAAATTTTAAGAAATCTAAAATAATATATACAAACTTCAACAACCTCTGAACATTTATCTCTATGTAAGTTAGATTTTATGATTTGTTCAGAAATAAAGTTTTCTATATCTAGGGAAATGAAATCGTAGGATGGAAAGTTTGTTCAGTTCCCCAGTGGAGTTGCCACTATGTTAGCACTCTGTAAATTCCCAAAGGTTGTCAGGAAGCAGAAGAAATTTAGCATAGGTAACTTACCCAACCACTTCGAAACTGGGATATAGCCCTACTAGTTTCAGAGAGGGATCTCTCTGTAAGATTTAGATATGTTGGGGTTTTAAATGTTAGGCTAGTTAAATTAATAGAAGTGTGTTGTTTTGTTGGGTTTTAAATGTTAGGCTAGTTAAATTAATAGAAGTGTGTTGTTTTGTTTTATAAACATGGCTGAAATATTGCTTACACATCCATTGGGATATGGGGTCTATGTTTAGGATTGAGATCAGAAGTAGATTTTATTAGGTTTCTTCACAGGGCAAGATAATGAAAATGTTGGATCCTTTAGAATTAAAATGATGGAAGGACAGAAATAGGTGAGATAGTCAATCACAATAAAGAAGAATTTAAGAATTTCTTTATCACAATATCAGAAGAATAACATTCAGATATTTAAAATCTAGAAACAGAGTATTCGAGATAAATTATGCACTTAAACTTCTTTTAAATGATCAGAGACAGAAAACATAATGATAACGAAGTAATATAAACATTTAACAAAGAGAAATAAACATCACCAACATCAACACGCAGGAAACTTGTGAATCATCCTTTCTATTACGGGTAGATCTCTTCAAAAAGATTACAGATTATAGCTTGCTTGGGCGTAAAGATCAACCCTCAATACTTCGAAGTCTGAAGCATTTATAGAAAAAATTACAACTGATCCCGTCATTAATGATCAGGATATGGTGGAGAGAAAATCTAACTAACTAATCCCGTCATTAATGATCAGGATATGGTGGAGAGAAAATCTAACTAACTATATTACAAATCACAAAAAGTAGGAATGTTAAATGATCCTTGAATCCTTGATGTCATCCTATCTCTTTTGACTAGGGACGGTGACTTTGAGTAACCTTCGGTATATTTCATCCATATCTGTGTACTTGGCGAAGGTAGGCTTGTTGATGAAGATGTACTTGATCTCATTTTGTATGTTCAGGTCCAACTTCAGAGTTTCCAAGAATGCTTTACCAGTAATGTTGCCCTGTATCCCTACAAACTTAGATCCATCCTTTGCCACTATGATGATATTTTGTTTGTAGTCTGAGAGAGTAATCAACTTATCATTGATCAAGAACAAACTTGGGAGCCATTTCTTATGTAGTCAATCCATTTTGATGAAAAACCTTTATAATCCAATGTCCATTGCTTGGAATCTTTCCTCAAGTTGCAGCATTAACCCTCTCTTGGTCAAAACTTTCTTGACCTCAAGGATAGTTTATGTCATGTCCTCAATTTCCAAGGCCTCCAAATTCTCTCTTGTTTTGGAATTTAAGAATCTGTTGATCTCATTTTCCTCTGTAGGCCTTTCTCCCAATTATCCTCTTATCTTAGAAATGGTTTGTCTGCTTCTTTGCACCAGTTCATGCTACTCAAACATAATATGTATGAGTGGCCAAATCTCTGTCATGTATTTGCAGATGTCCATCCAAATATTTTCCTTGGCCTCTGAAAGTGTTTTGGCCATGATTGTTTCCTTCTGCAACTTCTACAGTTCCTGCTTGAGTCTTTGAGACTTGTGCATATCAGTGTTGTAACTTTACTGAAAAGTGGACTTCAGATGTTGAAGGTTATTGATCTCATCATGCAATATTTTGATTTCTTGTTCCTGCAGATACATGTCTTGCATGGACTTTGCCAAAAAAAATTTAAGCATCTGTATTTGTTACTGAGGTTGTTGCTGGAATCTCCACTGTGGTGGTTGTTCTTGATGTACCAATACCTATTATGGGAACTGCATTCAGTGGGATGAATACCATTGGCACATTCTTCTCTTTTTCTTTAACTAGCTTCTCCAACTCGGCTTCCATCTCCTTATTATGCGCATTCTTCTCCATGATTAATTTCAGCATTTCCTCTTTATGGCCTTCATTCTTAGCCATTTCCTTCACTTATGGATCTTCTGTAGCAAGAATCTTCAGTTGTTTCCTCGGGGAGACTATGTCAGCGTTCTTCTTCTTGAGGAGTTCTTCTCCTTCTTTCACATTTGATGGATCATATCTAATATTTAGTACCATTTCCTCTAGATATTTTATCTTGTTATCTTTTGCCAAAGAGGACATTTTCTCCAGCTTCAGCTGTGTTTGGACATTGTTCAAGGAAACCTGCAACTTTGCAGCATTCGTGGAGGTATTGGCCAGGGTGGAGAAAATCATTTCTCCAGTCTGTCTGTGCATATCCATTTGGTCGGCTGGATGCACCTCTTTGATGTCAAACTCAAATGTTGACCTTTTTTAATAAAAAAATGCTTTGGGTTGAGGCACCTGTGCATGCAAGAATGCCATGTGCATCCTCCCTTTCTCTGTGTCAAAAGTAGAGAGCAACCTATGCTGGGTTGTAAATGTTTGTTTCCAGAATTGAGCATAGGTACTATTAGTCAACATCTCATTTTTCTTCTTGATTAAGTTATACTTCTCAAAAATATTGCCATAATTGGTGGAGGAGGTTGAATAACAACTTGTGTGATTGGAGGAGAAGTGACAAAATATGTAGAAGATGTAGGACTGGGAGATGTAAAGTGAACTATTTGAGGTTTGACAGAAGCTGCAGCAATAGTCAGGGAAGAAATTTCTACTGACTGTTGAAAGTGGGCTTTATACAAATCTTGATTGAGATTTGATACTAGATCTTCTAACTTTTTAAACTCTTAAAGAAATCGTTGATCAAAATTTGTATTAGGAGAAATTCTTTCAGGGGTTTTGGGTTGGAGGATGGTTTGAACTATGACTGTTTCGCTCACAAATCTGTCAGATTTGGTTCTAAAAAGGATTTTCTCAAAGGGTAGGTCAAACTAAAGATCCTTGATAGTGACAAGTCTCTTTAGGAGAGAAGTGGCCCTATGAAGAGGATTGTGACTCCTGTGACCTTCTACAATGTTTATTTTTCTGAATAACTTTTCTGGATCGTCCACTGTTGTTGCAGGTTCTGGATCAAGGTGAGATCTAGTGTGGATTCTTTTAGGAGCCAGAAATTTAAATTTTAAAAAATCTAAACTAATATATATAAACTTCAACAACCTCTGAACATTTATCTCTTTGTAAGTTGTATTTTATGATTTGTTCATAAATAAAGTTTTCTTTATCTAGGGAAAATAAATCGTAGGATGGAAAGTTTGTTCAGTTCCCCAGTATGGTTGCCACTATGTTAGCACTCTGTAAATTCCCAGAGGTTGTCAGGGGAAGAAGAAATTTAATAGAGGTAACTTACAAAACCACTTCGAAACTGGGATCTAGCCCTGGCAGTTTCCGAGAGAGATCTCTTTATATGATTTAGATATGTTTGGGTTTTAAATATTAGGCTAGCTAAAATAATATGAGTGTGTTGTTTTGTTTTATAAAGATTGGGTGAAGTATTGCATTTAAACATCCATTGGGCTATGGGGTCTATGTCGAGGATTGAGATCAGATACAAATTTTATTACGTTTTTTCAGAGGGAAAGATAATGAAAATGTTGGATCTTTTTAGAATTAAAGTGATGGAAAGACATAAACAGGTGAGGTAGTAAATCAGAATAAAGAAACATTTAGGACTTTATTTATTATAATATTAGAAGAAGAACATTTAAATCGCTAAAATCCAGAAACAGAGTGCATGAAACAAATTATGTACTTTAACTTCTTTTAGACGATCAGAGACAGAAAACGGAATGATAATGAAGTAAGATAAGCAATTAACAAAGAGAAGTAAACATCACCAACACCAACACACTGGAATCCTATGAATCACCTTTTTATTACTGATAGATCTCTTCAAAAATGTTACAGAGACAGCTTGCTTGGGCGCAAAAATCAACCCTCAATACTTCGAAGTCTGAAGTATTTATAGAAAAATTACATTTGATCCTCTCATTAATGATCAGGATATGGTGGAGAAAAAATCTAACTAAATAGATTACATATTACAAAAAAGTAGGAATGCTAAATGATCCTCTTGAATCCTTGGTGTTGATTTTGAGGAAGGTGGTTGGTGATTCATCTTTAACTTGATTATGACTGTTCTTCATGTTGATTTGGATGTACACATCATCTCTACTCGATCAAAGCACACATGTCTTCCCATCTCTTTTGACTAGGGATGGTAACTTTGAGTAACCTTCAGTATACTTCATCCATCTCTATGTGCCTAGAAAAGGTGGGCTTGGTGATGAAGATGTAATTTATCTTGTGTTGCATGCTCAGGTCCAACTACAGAGTCTCCAAGAATGATTTTCCAGTAATGTTGCATTGTATCCCTACAAACTTAGAACCATATTTTTCCACTATGAGGATATTTTGTTTGTAGTCTGAGAGAGTAATTAACTTGGCATTGATAACTAATAAACTTGGAAGACCTTTCTTGTGTAGAGAGTCAACCTTGCTAAAAAGCCTCTGCACTCCAATATCCATCATCTGAACTCTCTCCTCAAGTTGCAGCATCAATCCCCTCTTGGTCAAAAATTTCTTGACCTCAAGGATAGTTTATGTCCTATCCTCAATTTGCAAAGCCTTTATCTCTTCTTTTGTCTTATAATTTAAGAACTTGGTGATCTCATTTGCCTCTGTAGGCATTTCTCCCAATTCTCCCATTATCCTGTCAATGGCTTGTCTGGCTCTCTGCATCAACTCACGATGTTCAATCATAATTTATATAAGGGGCCATATTTCTGTCATGGACTTGTTGATGTCTGTCTAGATGTTTTCTTTGGCTTTTGACAGTGTCTTCGACATGATAGTCTCCTTCTACAGTTGTTGCAGTTCTTGCTTGATCCTCTATGATCTGTGCATATCAGTGTTGTAGCTAGCCTGAAATGTGGATTTCAGCTTCTGTAGGTTATTGATCTCATCCTGTAGTATTTTTATTTCTTGTCCTTGTAGGGTCATATCCTCCATTGACTTTTCCAATTTTTCTAATGCATCTAGAGTTGTCACTGGAGTGGCTGATGGAATTTTTGTTGTTGTGGTTGTTGTGGTTGTTGTGGTTGTTGTTATTGTTATGCTAATTCCTGTGAGGGGGACTACATTTAGTGGGATGACCTCCATTGGCACATTATGTTCCTTCTCTTTGACTAATTTCTCCAGCTCAACCTCCATCTCCTTAATCTGTGCATTCTACTCCATGATTAGTTTCAACATTTCCTCCTTTTGGCCTTCAGTCTTGGACATCTCTTTTTCCTGTGGATCTTCAATGGCTGGGATCTTCAGTTGTTTCCTTAAGGATGTTATGTCAGCATTCTTCTTCTTTAGTAATTCCTCAGCTTTTTTCACATTTGATGGGTTATATCCAATTTTGAGTACCAGTTCCTCAAGAGATTTTATCTTGTTATCTTTTGCTAAAGAATACACTTTCTCCAGCTTCAACTGAGTCTGGACATTATTTAAGGAAACCTGCAAATTTGCAGCAGTCATGGAGGTATTGGGCAGGGTGAAGAAAATCATTTCTCCAGTCTGTCTGTGCATATCCATTTGATCGACTGGATTCACCTCTTTGACATCAAACTCAAATGTTGACCTTTTATAGTCAAAAATCCCCTTGGGATGAGGCACGTGTGCCTGCAAGAATGTCATGTGCATCATCCCTTTCTCTGTTTCAAAATCAGAGAGTAAACTATGTTCTATTGTTGATGTCTGCTTCCAAGATTGTGCATAGGTGTTGTTAGTCAACAACTCATTCTTCTTCTTAATCAAGTTGTATTTCTCAAAAATATTAAGCCCTACAGGCTCCTGTAAGGACTTGGTTTAAAATGTGGTATTAGTTTGTTTCTTTGATGAGGAAGTGGACATCATTTTTTGGCTACCTGAGAAAAGTGGTGAATGTTGTCCCTCCATTACTATGGTGGACTTAGTTTCTTCTCTTCTAGACATTTTAGGAGTATGAATGGTCTTGGGTCTTTTCCTGTAAACTTGGAAGTCTTATGCTAAGACTTTTCTGACTAAGGGAGATACTTCTTTCCTGGGCCTCTTCTCTACTGGTACCTGTGGATTATTTTTTTGTGAAATGTTGGTAGGAGAAGGATGTTATTCAATGTCTAGCTGGGTGTTTTCCTCCCATTCTATCTAGTTCGTGTATCTCTCAATCTCAAGTTTAGGTACATGATCATAGGGGGAAATATTGTTCTTCAATCCAGTTTCTGCAATAATTCCACATGGATCATAGTGCCAAGGAAAACTAAGACTGAAATTCATTTATTTTAATAGATTATTGGCCTCCTCCCCTGTAGCTTGACTATTGCAAATAAAAGAGCCTATATGTCCCTTGATCCGTAGATGCTACTTCTTTTTAAAAGCTACAAAGTGAATATCATATGAATTTATCATCGGTCGGATATATTCCAGTGTGAATATCCTGACAGGTAAATACTTGGGTAGCTTGTAAGGGGATAATTCACATCCGTAGACCCTGATTTCTATGTGATCTTGGTAGAGGTACCAGTCACCTGTTTTAGCTAGGTCCGACAGATGAAGAATTATCTGGATTTCCTCGTTTATCCTTTATTCTATTCTTCCACTAAGCATTCCTACCACGGGGTGGTAAAACTGGTCGATGAACTGCTTGAAATTGAACTCAGATGAATTCTTTCTCACTAATGATGTTCAGGATGTCACAGGTTGTGGGTTGCCATCTTGGTCTAGCTTCTGCATGGAGAAGGAGAACTTATCTTCTTGGAAAAAGATGAACAGGTATACCAAAATCAAAGAATACCTGAACATACCCTTTGTGTAAAATTTGAATAGTTGCTCATGGATGTTGTCGGCCAGAAATTGGTTGTAGTTGAACTGCGTAGTAGCCTTTTCCTTTGTGGAGAAAATGGATAGAAAACCCAGAATGGGCTCATCTACCCATTCGTCTGAATAGTATCCTAGTAGGTAGCACATGGAAGAGATGATCTGATTTCCTTTAGCTGAGAAGATGGATGAATGGTATGGGGGGTTCATTTTGGGTAATTGAGCATTTTCAGGGAGAAAAAGCTCAAAGATTTGAGATCTTTGTGGGAACGACAACTTCTGGTACATCTCGGTCAGAATTTCAACGGAAAAAGGGGAAAGAGAGTTGTCTTTAGGTATCTACATTATCTGGTCTATCGTTTATGGGGTAATGGTGAAAAGAGTGGTATCTACATTATCTGGTCTATCGTTTATGGGGTAATGGTGAAAAGAGTTTCACCAGATGACAAAACAATGGCTCTTTGGTTAGGAAGATAGTGTGATTGGCATTTCAAAGCAAATTCGAGAAAATTATAAGTCTGAGGAAAGAGGTACAGTGGAATATTGGAATCCCAGAGTCCAATCTCATCGCTCTGGTCCAGAAAAGTGTCTCTAAGACAGAAGTGTAATTCGAAGAAGTCAAATTCACACTTCGACTAGTCTTTATCAGCCAATGGTATTCGATCCAGGTCAACAGGAGGAGGGAGGAAAGGATTTTCTTCGATCTCTGAGGATTTGTATTTGGGTGCCATTGATATGACTGATACCTGCAAATTGGAAAAAAGATGTTAACTATGTTTACCAGGCTTTAATGGTGGTCATTAACTGAAAGTTTGATGGCAGTTGTCTCAAGAACGAAAAATGGTGACTTCAGCTGTGTCTGGATCGTGAACAGTGTAAGAATGGTGAAAAACGAGATTAAGTGGTTGAACAGGTGTCCGTTATGGAGCATATGATGAAGCATATGGTTAACGGTCATGGTCGACTGCATTGATGGAAAATGGGCATATCGGAAGTGAGGTGGAGGGAATTGAATGGCCAATGGGTGTATGGAGGTGACGTGGAGTGTAATGAGTGGATAATAGCTGGATGGGATGTGACGGGCGACAAGTGAGTGGAGTGTGACGTGTAGGCAGAGTAATGGAGCGTGGCGGTGGAGTGCGAATGTGGTTTGGAAGGGTTGTTTGGCGGTTTACTTGGAAGGGGGGTAGGTGGTAAGTGGTAAAGAGCGAGAGGGGTCCAAATTAACAAGAATGTGCCACGTTAGGATGGGCCCACTCAGGAAAAACCACCAACTCGGATCCCCCCCCACCATTAAAGGGAGAATGGTCAGGGGGGTCCGATATCCTCTGTCAGTCGTAGATCTGAGCATGTGTTGATGGACCGTTGAGATTAGACCGCCTTTTATCACAAAGTGCCAAAGTTGTCATATCATCCCAAAAACTTAGGATAAAGCATTTTATGGTTTTTTCGTTGTTCACCTTCTTTATTTTTGTCACCAAGGGGTCCAAAATACAACATTTTAACTAAAATCAAAGTATATAACAAACTATTCATCAATTTTATTAAAATGAAAGCATACTAACCTATATCCTAATCTAATCACATAGCAATTTTAACCTAGATTAGAATGTTGGGTTAATACTTATTCTAACCTAAGACACTTGGCTAAGTTTAGACTATTTAGCCAGGTTTATTCACTATCATATCTAATTATGCTAAGATTAAACTGTTTAGTCCAATTTATTCCCTAACCTATCTACATAAATTTAAAGAACTTGACCATGGTTAGACAGTATGGATCAATCCAATTTTATTGCAAGGGGCTTCATCTTTTTCTTTTTATACCCTCTTTTATTCTTTTTTTTTCCTATTTTTATTCTTTTTCTTTCTTTTATTTTTTCTTTTTCTTTCTTTTCTTTTCTTTTTCTATCTTTTTGTAAATCATCTGCAGAATAAAAATATGATTTACAACATAATGTGACTTGAAGAAAGGATAATAATCACCAGGTTATCCTATGAGACATAGGGTTATAACAATATCTTTCTCTTGATAAGAGCTTGTGACATTTTTGGACTGGTGGAATATCTTGTGCATCCAAACTTGATCTCGAATCATGATCCTGCAAAATTCAATAAAAAATTATTCAAATGCATGTGGATAAATAACATAAATTCAATCAGATAAATGAATTATAAATAAAATATAGACTTGCTTCAAACGACGAGGGAGAACTTGACAAACTTGTAATGATATGGAATGAGTTGGAATTTGAAGAATTGACCATTTGATATTATAACTTGTTTTCCTTGCATTTGAGCCAAATCCATCATCAATACGTGAATGAATTCTTAACAGAAATTTTGGGAAGCATAGAACAATCTAACTTCAAACACAATTTTGAATGGATTTTAAAAGTCATTGATACACTTAATTATTTTCTAATGCCCTGGTGTGTCCATATATACAAAATGTATTGGTGCACTAAATTATGAAAGGCACTGAAGAGTGACCTTCGTTTTTTTCCTCCACAAAGAAAAACCTGCAAGATTTAATTGCGAAGGTTTGCATTTGTATTTTTGTCAATTAAATTGTTTTTTGGTGCGTTTTTGTGTAATAAGCACATCAATGTTCTTTAAAATGTATATTGCATCAAAATGAATAGAAACCAAATTATAAAAAGGCATTGGTGCACTGAATTATGAAAAACACCAAAGTGTGACCTTCGTTACTTCCTCCGCAAAGAAAAATCTTCAAAAAAAATAATCATGGAGGTTTGCATTTCTATTTTTTTCAATAAAATTGAGATCGGTGTGTTTGTACATAGAGAGCACACTAAGGCACCAAAAAAATTGTAGCTCACTAATTTTACAATGAAAAAATAAATGATTTTTTTTTAAATAGGCATGTTTTGTGAGTGATTTTATACACACAAAGCACACTAGTGCTTTAAACTGCATCGATGCACTACAAAATCGTATAGAGCACTGAAAAGGTAAGTTACAAAAGCAACAATCGTGTTTATCATTAATGCACTAAAATATATAACAAAAAAAAACATAAATTTCTTGTTTTGAAATGTATGTGTTTATAAATAAAAACACTATTCATTAATTCATTCTTTTGACAAAAAATAGTGGAAAGATTTTTGCAAGAGATATTTACCAGCAAAGACTTTGGAGTGGGTAGACTTTTTTGAAGAGCCAAATTTGGAAGGGATCACCATAGGCCACATATAAATTTACAGAGGAGAAATTTCAAGTATGTGATTTCATTATATTCATCATCTCAATCTTTCCCTATTTGATTCAAACTATTTTAATTCATTCTCAAAAAAAAATAAAAGGGTTTCATAGTTACCTTTGGTATTAGAAGCCCTATATTTCTTGTTGTTTTTCTTGGTTCCCCTCTCTATATTTCACAAGGAGATTTTTGTTTTTAAGCAATAGATTTTTATAGGTTTCTTTACTTGTATGTGGTGTGTTTGGTATTCATTGCAATTATACCACTCGTTGCATTCAATTCCAAACCTTCTCATTGTTCGTTTTTTTTTTCAAAACTCGGTGTGCACTGTATAGTTCTATCACAACAATGTGCACTATACAATAATATTGCATCAGTGCTCATTGTACAATAGTATTGCACCAGTGCATACATTTCTATCAACATCACCGATGAGTTTAAAATATAAATATCATTGATTTTAGTATCATATGCATAAGGGTTCAATAGTGTGCAATAATTAGTAATGAGCATCGGTGCGTATACACATGTTTAATGCACCAGGAGGTACTATTTTATTATACACATGGATATATTATTTTGTAAAAAATATTTCATAATTTCTATATTTGACTATTCTTGTTTTTTTTTAGAAAATGGCCAATAGAAGTTCAAGAAAAACAATTTATTGCCACGAGCACGATGGTAGCTCATCCCATCAAGAGAACGAGACAAGGTATTTAAGTTTTATTAAAAAAAAATTATATATTAGAATTATCTATAGGTTTAAATTAATGAAGTACATTAGTTAATGCATGTCATGCAAATAAAAAACTAAAAGAAACTCGATAAGATTGTTCGCAATCTGAGTGCAAAAGAGCATAAAAATTTTATGGAAACGTTGCAAATAGAGGAATTAGGTGGATCAAAAGGTAATCAATGTGAAGTTTTTCTATGAATTTTTACTAAAAATGAATTTCTTAACATTAAGCGCTAACAAGTATTAAACAATTGATTTCACGATTTTTTAATTTTGTGCATGGATTGATAGCAAGAAAGTTGTCTTAAGAGGACAAAAATTATGAAGGATGTAAATGATGATAAAAAAAAATTGGTCATTAGTTCATCTGGAGTGGTACTAGAAGTTAATGAGAGGGAAATTGTTTTATAGAACTTTGAGAGATACAGTGGAAAGAATGCATAGACATACTTTCCACTTTCAATACAAAAATCAATCCAATGACTCCAAGATTCAAGTTATACATAAGCTACATGAAGAGTTTCTGGAGCAATGGTCAACGAGACCTATGAGACTTGTAATAGCAAAAACTTACAATAACAAAAAAGAATTATTTCAAAAGTATTATTACTAAACATATTTTTTCTATAATATGTTCCAAAAATTACCAAATTAATTTTTTTTGTTATATTTACTTTCATGTCAATTTTAAAAAAATATATTGTGCTTTTTTCATTTTTTTAGGAAGATTATAAAAATTTCAAGCAACAAACGAGGGGAAAACCAATACATGCCGATAAGGATGTCCAAAAAAGTGTACAAGGAGATGGTAAAATAAATGAACATAATTGCATCACAGGAGGAGGCATCCCAACAACAACGTGCATCAAAGGTATGTAATCATCCATTTATTCTTTTATGTACATCAAATTTAATTATCGTATTAAATACTAATTTTCAGTTGTTTTGTTGTAGAAAATAATAGAAAATGGAACCCATTCAACACATAAGAAAGGACGATAAGGAAGAAAAGGGTTGATTGCAAATTTTGTGAGTACTTATGTTTTCAGCCTTAAGATTTCATATATGTTTTGATTTTCACATTTAAATAATTAATTTACACTCATCCATGGATGTCTTCTAATAGGTGCTAACATACAAAGAAGAGCCAACCAAAGAATTGATCAACATTGGGTTAAGTGAGGGTTGTGAGTATATGTT
>CBVK0101305591.1:0-11540 GCA_900067695.1 Picea abies | reverse complement strand
TGAGCCAGTTGGAAGAGGTGGGTGGCCACCGATATCCACCTGGATCAACTAAATACAAAAATTGAATCAACATATCCACAAACTAAACAATTACAACCATTATAAGTGATAGAACAAACCCTTATGCCTCTAAGATACCAAAGCACCCATTTCACTGCTACCTAATGTTCTCTACCTAGATTTGTGATGTATCTTTTCACAACATGAGCTGCATGTGAAATGTGTATTTTTGAACATCTCATCACATACTTAAAACTACCTACTAGCATACACGATACTCATAATCCTTTTCTTTGTTATTAATAGGACATAAACCTAAAGAAAACTTGAAATGTAAATCTATAGGGATATTTATTGCTTTCACATAATTCATATCCAATATTGTGAGTATTGTTGTGATAACCACAACTTACAATATTTCCTGTCTCTTTCTATTTCCATGCCCAAGATTTATTTTCTGCTAGATTCTTCATATCAACCATCCTAGCCAATTGAATCATCCACCTGCTAATATCAACCATGCTTGTGTTTCCTACAAGCATATTTTCAAAATATAACACCAAGATAATGAATATACCATTATTCAAACTCTTAAGAAAAAAATAATGATCATTCTCACTTCTTGGAAAAACTTCTCACACCATGAAGTAATCAAACATAGTGTAGCATTTCCTAGGTACATGCTTTAGTGATGAAACCCCCCCTTTCTCTTCTAAGGGTTACGTGACCTCACGATCAAGGATCCTGAACTTCGAGCCACATTGGCTCTCTAAGACCTTGATGGTCTTACATACGAACTACCATAGGTCCTTTTGGTCCTCTATTGCAGGTTCTATGACACCCGCGACCTCCTTCTTCGCGAGACTGATATCTTAGGTTTTAGGTGCGATCTCTCTTCTCATTAGCCCCCTATATCACGTGACCTCAAAATAGGTCCTTTCAGAAATGCACGATTGCGGGCACGCCCAAGATTGTTTGGTATCAACCACTTTTCTCCCTGTAATTTACCTCTAGTTGCCACGTACCTCTTCACTGCTACCATGGTTTTGATTGTAGCCTGCACTCAAAATTTTAACGTCTGGACACTTTCTCACCCCACAATCGAGTGTGATTGTCGATCTTACAATGTTGACGATGCTTCTAGACTAACGGATGAGATCTTCCTCTTCCAAAACAATGGTTCAGATCTAGTTCTCTTGAATTAGATGATTGATATTTACTTCGGGTCTTTACCCGAAGTCCACGAATTTATGCCACCTACCCTTTGGATCAAACGATTGATGTTTACTTCGATTATTTATCTGGTATCCGCAGTTTTGTGCCACCTCTTCTTCAAATCTGATGGTTCATATCTACTTCAGATGATCTGACGCTTGAGATTTACTTTAGATGATCAGATGGTTGAGAGTTACTTTGGATGATCAGACTGTTGAGATTTTATTTGAATGATCGGACAGTCCCAAATTACTTCGGGACTTCAGAACTTTCTCAAGTTCCCTCTCTTGCATGTGAAAAATGCGAAGCCTCGTGCACCTTGATTTTATTAGATGATTGTTGGTCCTCTGAATCGATGATCCAACAACCATTGTTGGTCTCGCTCCTGAGCTTTCGACTTCCTCTGACTTAGAATATTTTATAAGTATCCAAAGGTCTCAAACTTTTCACCTACTGTGATTCTGTCTCTTGGACCTCGACTACATTTATGAAAAGTGCTATCTCTCCTGATCTTGTTCTTTGTGAAGATTTCAACTTTCCGCACACTCCTTATGTTTCATGGATTTCGATAAACTCATATTCGAAGGATTTCTTGAAACAAATTATTCTTACCCTCATGGAATTCTCCTTTTTCTCGATGCACACCTTCCAGAGCTCCTCCTTATAGATTGTTCAGTAACTCTGTCTCTCTCTCTCTGAACCCAACAAATAGTTCTTCTTGTGCACTGCTTGCCCTTCTGTTGGTGAAGATTCAATGATATCTCCCTAAGCTTCTATGAGGTTAACTAACCTCTGTCAACTCATTCCTTGCGGACTATGTGAACTCCTTTCACTTGAAACTCTCCTGGGAGAAACAATTGAAACTTATACTAACATATCACAGTTTCATACATTCATTTACGAAAACAACAATAACAGAAAATTTGCAAGCAATAATAGAATCCACACATTCAATCAATTTTCCTCTGTTATATTCATTCAAAATAAAAATTGCTATAGATTTAATCAAACAACAACTAAAAACTCATAAATCTCCTACTAACTCAAAACAGTCTCATTTGGGTGTACAAAACCTCTATTTATCTCATAGGGCTTTTAGGGTTCCCCCTGACTGCTCATCTACTCGAAAATGAAAACATAACTGCTACCTAAGTTTGGTTACATTCAAGTCTAGGAGTGAAACTCCCAGATCCCTCGTGATCATCATCTTCCAAGCGCTTGATCTTCTTCCATTTTTCTAGTCAGCTCCAAAATATTCATAGTGACTCCCAACGTTTCAAATTATGAAATGATCCACATGCATTGAGTTGTCCTACCGCATGTTCTCGCTGACGATGCTCTAGCATCATACTCCCCTGGAGAAAAATATATGGACTCCTTTCCATGAGCTCCTGCACCAAATTTCCATGCTTCTCGATATCAACTTCATTTTCCCAACTGGCATATTCTATTGGGTGTCCCTTCCACTTGACCAAATATTCAAGATGGGTCTTCCTTTTGGTCTTCTTGCTAATCCTCTGATCAATGATCTTATGCATTTGTGTTTTTTCTGCTATAGGCATTTGTTTCTCTCACTAAATCTTCTCTTGAATTTTTTATCCATGTGAGTCATATTCCCTGTAAGGGTACATGTCTAAAGCGTTGAATATGGGTGATATGCCCACATCATTTGGGAGCTCAATCTCATAGGTGTTCGAACCAAAATTCCTTAATATCTTACATTGACCTATTGTTATATGTTCCCCTAGGGAACCATTCTTTCCTAAGATGTGCCAAAACCTGATATCATACTTCCAGTTGAAGTTCTCTGCAATGTTGATCAAATTTGCATTTGTACTCTTGGTTAGAGTTATGCAATTGTCCTTTGATCTGGCTATGGATTTTTTTCATTTCTATAAGAAAATATTCTGCTCCAGTGCTTTTGATATCACTCTCTTCCAAGTCTCTCAACTCAGATACTCCCCTCATTTGCATTCCATACTTATTTGGAATGGGCTCTTTCCAGTGCTCCTATTGGGTGAGTCATTGTATGTAATTTTTTCTTGTGGTAGAATCTAATCCCACTGATTATGATGCTCAGTGACCAAACTCCTCAATAAGTTTCCCATACTTTTGTTTACCAGCTCAGTCTTCCCATTTGTCTAAGGGTGATAAGCTGAGATTAAGGAAAAATCTGTCTGCAACTTCTTCCAAAATGCTCTTCAAAAATGACCAACAAATTTTGTGTCTCTATCTGAGACAATGCTCTTGGGTGGTCTGTGAAGTCTCACAACTTCCTTGAAAAACATATTTGCAACATGTGTTTCCTTCAATGTTCTTCTGGCATGGGAAAAAGTGTGTCATCTTCGAAAACCTATCTACCACCACAAATATGGATTCACATCCTCTTTGCGTTCTTGGTAGTCCCAACAAAAAATCCATTCTTATTGCATCCCAAGGCTTCTCCGGTATTGAAAATGGTTGATACAATCCAGTGTTTTGTCTTTTTCCTTTTGCATGTTGGCATATTTTTCATTTGTTCACAAAATTTATCACTTGTATTCTCATACCTATCCAATAGTATGAACTACTTGACTTTTCAAATGTCGTATCATGGCCAAAATTTCCATCCAATCCCCCACTATGCTTTTCCTTCAAAAGCTTATCCCTTATTGAGCATTTTGGTATGCACAACTGATCTCCCTTGAACAACAATCCCTCTTGAATCATATACTCTGTTCACTGGCTCTTGTCTCTCAGCACACAATTTTCATATGCTTTGTATGCTTCCTTGAAGTCTGGATCATCATGATACATATCCTTAAGGTGTTAAAACCCCAAGGTCGTTAGCTGAAACTCTTGCAGAATCAAACATCGCTTGATCAATGCATCGACAAATTTGTTAGCATTCACAACGATATGTTTTATGACAAAAGTGAAATTCAACATAAATTCTATCCACTTTGCATGCCTCTGATTCAATTTTTCCTGTTTGGTTATGAATTGTAAAGCTTGGTTGTCGCTATACAAGAGAAATTTGTGTGGAACAAGGTAATATCTCCATTTCTTCAAGGCTTGAATTATGGCATAAAACTTTGTATCATATGTGGAGTAATTTTTCCTAGTATCATTCAGATTCTCACTAAAATAGGCAACCATTTTATTATCCTCGCTCAAAACTACTCCAATTGCAACTCCACTTGCATCACATCCCACTTGAAATGTCTTTCCAAAATTTGGTAAGATCAGAATTGGTCATTCTCTTATTTTCTCCTTCAGTATATTGAAGCTCCTCTCGACCTCCTCTGTCCATTTAAAAGACTTCTAATTCTTCTTCACTATATCCATCATTGGTGCACAAATTCCACTAACATCTTTGATGAACATCCTATAGAAACCTGCTAATCCATGGAAGCTTCTTACCTCAAACATACTCCTTGGTGATGGACATTCTTTGATTACATTCATCTTCTCTAGATCCATCTTTAGTTCATTTGAATATATCACAAAACCCAAGTAAATGAGTTATGTATTCATAAAAGAGGTCTTCTTCAGCTTTATCAGGAGCTTCTCTCATCGTAGTCTCCTCATCACTAGTGTCAGGTGTCTCAAATTCTCCTCTTTAGTCCTGCTAAATATCAGTATATTGTCCAGATACACAACCACAAACTTGCCAATGAAATCTTTCATTATTTCATTCATCAACCTCATAAAAGTACTCAGGGCACTTGTTAAGCCAAGTGGCATAACAAGCCACTCATTTTTCTTAAATTCTGTTTTCTACTGATCACCTTCTCTCATCCTTATCTGGTGATATCCACTTTTCAAATCTATCTTCGAAAATAATTTTTTTTCGCTTAAATAATCCATTAAATTATCCATTCTTGGCAAAGGAAATATATACATGATGGTGATCTTGTTAATGGCTCTCGAGTCTGTACACATTCTCCATCTTCTATCCTTCTTTGGACTCAACACATTTTCCACTCCACATGGACTCAAGATCTCTCTAACCAACCCCTTGTATAACAATTCTTGGACTTGGTTCTTTACCTCCTCATTCTCTCGAGGTGTCGGACTATACACTGCTTTGTTTGGAAGACTTTCTCGTGGTATCAAATCAATATGATGGCTGATACTTCTGATGAGTGGCAATGAGTTAGGAATATCATCCACCACTATGTCAGCAAAATTATCCAACAATTCATGAACTTCTTCAGGAAAATCATCCATCAAAGTACTTGTAAGGATAACTTTGGGTTTCCTCACCACAACAAACTGCATGTCCTATTTTTTTATTAATTTCTTTTGGGAGTTCCTTCCCACTCATGACAAGTATGATTGTGATGGCTTCCTCTTTCACTTTGTTCTCCTCTATTGGAAACAACATGTGTATCCTACCAATCTTATCCAATGTGTATGTATTCTTCCTCCCATCATGAATGGCATTCCTATCAAACTGCCATGGTCTTCCAAGCAAAAAATGGCATACATCCATGGGAATTACATCACATAGAATTTCATCTCTATATCATAGAATTTCATCTCTATATCCTCCTATCTTAAATTCAACCAAGCATTGTATAGTAACCATTACCTGGTGCCCTTTATGCAACCATGTGACTTTGTATGGTTTTGGGTGTGCATTTGTCTCTACCTCCAGTTTCTCCACCATCTCTATGGAAACCAAGTTATCGGTTCTCCCACCATCGATTATCACCTTTCATACTCTATCGTTAGTCGTACAAGATGTCCTGAACAAAATGTTCCTCTGTACTGGATTTTCAACTTCTACCTCTGGTTTTAAGAGAACCTTTCTCAACATTAGGGATGCTCCATCCTCTACTCCTTCTTCTTCAACATACCTTCTCTCTTCTTTCAAAATGTGAGCTTCGCCTCCTCCTTCTTTCTTTTTCTCAGGACATTTCCAAGACATGTGCCCTATCTTTCAATAGACATAGAACCTTACTTCTCCTCTGCTTCTTCCTATTCCTCTAGAATAAATTCTTCCACCATCTTGTCTTCCTAGGGAACTTCCTCCTCTTTCCAAGTGACTATGTGGTATCTCAGTCTCGTCTCTAGATTTATGTTCCTTGTCATGGGCAACTCCCTTTACTTTGTTCGAGACTGGGATTTTACCTCTGCCTTGTTGGCTTTGTTTTCTCGTCAAAATCTCCTCTTCCTTCAATGCAAATTGATAAGCATCATCCACTGTCCTCACTGACATCATGTTGATATCCTCCTGGATTTCATAGCTCAGGCCATTTATATACTTGACAATTTTTTCTTCATCTTTCTCTCTTTGTCCAATTCTGATGTTCATCTTGTATAACTCCTATGTGCACTCCTTAACTGTCATACCCTTTTGCCTCAAGTTCTGCAACATCTTGAATAGATTGATCTGATAATATTTGGGCATGAATTTAGCCTTCACCTTGGCTACAATTCTATCCCAATTCTTTATCTTTTGTTTTCCTCTGCTTCTCCTCTCAACCTCCAGTTCATCCCACCACAGTGTTGCATGCCCCTTTAGTCTGGTGACAACATGTCTCACCCTTTTCTCTTCATCGACATCTTCATTGTCGACATATTTGTCCATGGATCTTATCCAATCTAGCAGCTCTTTAGCATCCAAATTTCCCTCATACATTGGGAACTCTACCTTGGCTCTAGCTCCTAATCTAACAACTTCTCTCAGCAAGTGTTCTTCAACAAAATTTTCCCCTGCATCTTCTTCAACTTCTACTTCTTCACTCTCGGCATCGATGATGTCTCCATCATCAGGTGCTCTCCTCTGCGCTGCCTCCATCGCCTCTAATCTTGCATGAAGCTCTCACATTTCTCTTTCTACAGCCTGATTGGCTAAAGGTGGCTCCACTCGTCTCCTCGATGGCATTGTGTTGATGGTCTCTCACACACAGAGTAAAAATTTGAGTTCTTTTTCCTCCTCTCCTTTGCCTGTTGTTTGCAATAAAAACTTCATCTCTGATACCACTTGATGGAACCCCCCCTTTCTCTCCTAAGGATTATGTGACCTCTCGGTCAAGGATATTCAAATCCGAGCCAAATGGGCTATCTGAGACCTTCATGGTCTCACTTACGATCTACCACAGGTCCTTTCGGCCCTCTGTTGCAGGTTCTATAACACCCACGACCTCCTTCTTTGTGTGATTGAACTCCTAGGTTTCAGGCTTGATCTCTCTTCTCGTTATCCCCTTTTCGCATGTGACCTCGGGCTAGGTCCTTGCGTAAATGAATGATTGTGAGTGCGCCCAATATTGGTTTGGGATGAATGAATTTTCTCCCTAGAATTTACCTCCAGTTCCCACATACCTCTTAACCAATACCGTGGTTTCGATTGTGGCTCGCGATCAAAATTTTAACATACAGACACTTTATGGCCCTGCAATAGAGTGTGACCATTGATATTACGATATTGACGGTTCTTCTGGATTGAAAACTAAGATCTTTCTCTTCCAAAAAAATGATTTAGATCTTTTTATTCTGAATCAGACTGTTGATATTTACTTCCGGTTTTTACTCAGAGTCCACAGATTTATCCCACCTACCTTCTATATTGGACGATTGACGTTTACTTCGGGTCTTTATCTAGTATCCACATATTCACGCCACTTGTTCTTCAGATGTGACGGTTCAGATCTACTTTGGACGATCCAACGCTTGAGATTTACTTCAAACGATTGGATGGTTGAGAGTTACATTGGACGATTGGATGATTGAGATTTACTTCGGATGATCGGATGGTCCCAAATTACTTCGGGACTTCGGAACTTTGGCAAGTTCCCTCTCTTGTGTGTGCAAAAAGATAAGGCCCATGGAACTTGATTTGATCGGATGAGTATTGGTCCTCTGAATCGGTGATCCACCAACCACTTTCTCTCTCCCTCCTGAGCTTCTGACTTCCTCTAACTTAGAATATTTTCTAAGTATCCAAAGGTCTCAACCTTTGTGCCTCCTATGAGTCTGTCTCTTGGACCTCGAATACTCTTATGAAAATTGTTATCTCTCCTCAGCTTGGTCTTCGTGAATATTTCAACTTCCCGCACGCTCCTTTCATTTCAAGGATTTCGATAAACTCAGATGCAAAGGATTTCTTGAAAACAAATTCTTCTCTCCCTCCTGGCATTCTCCTTTTACTCTATGCACACATTGTAGAGGTCCTCCTTACAAAGTGTTTAGTAACTTTGTTTCTCTCTCTCTAAACCCAACACAGAATTCTTCATGTGCACTCCTTACACTTTTGTTCGTGAAGATTCAATGGTATCTCTCCTAAGCTTCTTTAAGGTTAACTCAGCTCTGTCAAGGCACTCCTTGCGGACTATGTGCACTCCTTGCAATTGAAACTCTCCCGAGAGAAATAATTGAAACTTATACTAACATATCTTAGTTTCATACATTCATTTACGGAAACAACAATAATAGGAAATTTGCAAGCAATAACAACATCCACACATTGGATACATTTTCCTCTCTTATATTCATTCAAAATAAAAATGTCTATAGCTTTAATTGAATGGCAACTAAAAATTTTGAAATCTCCTACTAACTCGCAATAGCCTCATTTGGGCATACAAAACCTCTATTTGTCTGATAGGGCTCTTAGGGTTCCCCCTGACTACTCGTCTACTCGAAAACAAAAACCTAACTACTACCTAAGTTCGGTTACATTCAAGGCTATAACTACTACCTAAGTTCGGTTACATTCAAGGCTAGGAGTGAAACTCCCAGATCCCTCGTGATCATCAACTTCAAAGCGCTTGATCTTCTTCTATTTTTCCAATCAACTCCAAAAGATTCATAGTAACTCCTAGCATTTCAGATTCCAAAATGATCCCTAGGCGCTGAGTTTTCCTACCACGTGTGCTCATTGATGATTCTCATGTATCATTTAGGCCATATAATGAATTCTTGAGTTTGCAAACAAATCTCATGTTGTGATGTCGAACAACCCCTTCTAGTTGTTCCACATGAATTCCCTTATCCAAATATCTAGTAATGATGATTTTTTGGGTAGTAGGATCCCACAATATGTGTCTCTGATCACCAAAACCAACAAAGATATGATTCTTGCATAATTTCAATGATTTTAAACATGGAAGTAACTTCTAGTGTATGAGTTCCTCTAGAGCTTTATGTTCATGTAGCCCTTTATGGTCCAATTGTTGATTCCATAAAACTTTAGATTCATATGCTTCCTTATGTATCTTTGTTGGTTAGTACTCCCTTCCATATTGTAAAGATTCCCAATCCTTGTAGACTTCATTACCACTAAACTTCCCTTCAACACTTTCAGTGCTCCATCTTGACGTAGGTATTTATACTGACCAGAATACTCCCAAAGAATTCAAATCATTTTTAATTTCTAGTACATGGCTAATATCTGTCAACATTCTCCCAACCCTAACAGTTTTACAAGAAATATCATTTTCCATAAAAACAACATTGTCATATATAGATTGGTAAGATGAAAATAATTTCTATGTGAACACATGTGATGGGAAGCACAAGAATCTAACAACCATTCTTCTTGATATTGTGAGATACTACAAACAGATAAACCTTCATCAACCATACTTGAACTTGATTCAACTTGAACTCGAATCCTCCCCCCTTTCTATGTCCTGAACTCTAGCCACCATTGCTTCCAGTGTTGAGGTTTCTAAATTGGATCTTCTAGACACCTCCTCACACAACATGGCTCCCACAATAGTATAATATTTAATGGTGTCTATTGTGCTAAACCACATAGATTTTACTAAATGATCCAAATATTCAAGTAATGCACAAAATAACGTGACTTCCTTGTCCTCGTCATCATATTTTACATCCATAGTAGTTAATTGACAAATTAGTGTATTGAAAACATTATTTTACATCCATAGTAGTTAATTGACAAATTAGTGTATTGAAAACATTTAAATGATCGGCAATTTTTGCACCTTCTTTCATCCATAAGGTATACAACTTCCTCTTCAAGTAGATCTTGATTGTCAAGGACTCTATCATGTAAGGACTTTCCATTCTACTCCATAATCCTTTTGTTGTCTCCTTTCCAATGATATTAAACAAAACTTCATCTGCCAAACAAAAACGAATGTTGCTAAGATTTCTCACACCCAAATCTTCCGAGTCCTCGTCTTTGGTACTTACCGGTTTCTTATCCCTTCCCTCCAATGCCTTTTGTAATCCTTTTTTACCAACAAATCACGCATCTTGAGCTTCCACAACTGAAACTTTATTTTCCATTGAATTTCTCCACCTCGAACTTATCATTTGACACTTTTACCATTTGATGCCTCACAAAACAAGCAACAAATCATTCAGTGCAAATTTTGTGCAAATTTTTGAATCGAGACGAGAGGATCATATACGTCTTTGATTACCAATGGTCAAGCACTCTCAACCAAAACCTTGCAATATTCACGGATGGTGAGCCAACCTTGAACTCACCATTTTTAACATAATCTTATAATCACCATACATAATATATTCTTCTTTTTAATTATTCAACACAATCTTATAAACGATTTAAAAAAAATACAATAAGCTTATAACCATCAAAAAATAAAAAAATGGTTTCTTTAATAAATGAAGAGAAACTTATAAAAAGAAATAGTGAGATTCCCCACTTTACTTCACTCTCGTCGGCTCTACCTCCCATCCACTGACAGATACAATAGCGGCCTTGATTAGTGTCATCTTTCACAAAACTATATCCAACCTCAATCACAGTCGTGATCCCAACAACGATCTATGGAAATTTACTGCACAAGGGGATGAGTAGGACTAAATCCATAATCGAGGCATAGCAGAACTTCCACTCGGTCATTTCCAGTAATCAACTAGTGAAAGAAAACTGAGTGGAAATATCAATTTGGCGACTCAATTTAAGATTTTTGTGGCTCCACAGGATTGGGTATCAACCTCCACGGTCTCTCTCCTCTGCTTCCTCGCGCCCCCGATTGGGTATCAACCTCCACGGTCTCTCTCCTCTGCTTCCTCGCGCCCCCAGTATTCACGCTCTCACGGTGTCCTTAGCCAATCAACGACTCCTTTATGCATGCAGCCTCTACCAGATCGCACCTCCACTGCCATATTACGTCCGTCGCGACCTCCTCGATCTGTTTTTCTTGTGCACTTATTTCCTCTTCAAAGCTCCGATATGTGTCAACTCCACCGTGTCTCTCTCTAGTTCTTTGCATCGATTGTGATGATCGGCGTGCCCGTCCTCTCACAGATCGAGTAACAAGTTCCTTCAACTCTGCGCTTTTATACAACTTGTTGAAAAAATGATCACACAGTATATATATATATATATATATATA
>CBVK0101305561.1:0-24897 GCA_900067695.1 Picea abies | reverse complement strand
GTGGTCATAACCATCGATCACATGGAGGAGGATAAGGGAAGAGCTAGCCTACGCTAGGCCCCTGTAAGAATTCAAGGATTCTGTCCATCGAGAAAAGGTGAAAAAATTATTTTGCCATAGTGGGTGTGTGACACAAGGGATCAGGGCGGTTGCGTCGAGATATAAAGTTGTAATACACCGGCCCTCTTTTGGGCTTACCCCGCTCTCTAGGCATAGTGGTATAGTTACAACAGAGGAGGGGGCAGGGAGGTAAATCAGAGTTCTAGTTCAAAGAAGAGTAGGCTAGAGGTACATCGTCGGCGAGCTAAAGCCTGATGAAGGTTGCCAGCAGAGGGATGGAAGCCACTAGACGAAGAAGAAAGTACCCGCAACGAGGAGGCTTGGAATACCCGAAGAGCGGGAGAGCTAACAAAAAATGATGAATGGAAGAGTGCCTGTGGGCACTTACCTTCATAGAAGCTGATGAAGTGACTAAGAAGAGCTCCATGAAGATGGAGGTGACGCCAACCCAATGCCTCGTACATGTTCCAGTGCTTTGTAGCTGGTTTGCGTGGGGAGCCTTTAAATTTCCTATGGCAGACTAGTGCACTAGCATTACTGTAGCGTGAATGCCAAACATTTGAGTGAATTAGATATGGGGCTGGCGACTGGGGCTATTAACTCCTCGCTCTATGTGAGTGTCATGTTGCTCCGGCTTGCCAGCTGTCACCCCATCAAGGGGAGGGTAGTCTTGGAGAGCCAACTCCTTGCATTGAAGCAACAGCTATGACTCATGAGATTGCCCTGTGTTGATGAAGATGGCTCTCAAAGGAGAGGTTACTCCTTCATTAGCCAGCTTGTCTGATACCTTATTGGCTTCACGTCGAATGTGAGAGGTGATTATAGTGAGTGAGGGTCGAAGAAGAGCTTTCAAACTGTTTAGGGGACCCAAGAGGTGCCAGCTTGGAGTGATTTTTTCTGGATCATTGTTATTAATGATTTTGGCTGCAAGATTGATGATAACTTTGGAGTCCCCTTCTATTATGAGGCGATTCACGCTGAGATCATAATCCATTTGGATTCCTCTGACAAGGCCCCAAAGTTCGGCTGAGCTGTTTGTGTCATGTTCCAGATGTTCAACCATGAGGTATTGAATGTGACCAGAGTTGTCTCTAATAACCGCTCCATATTCTGGCAGACCAGGACTTCCCTTGGAAGCACCATCAAAGTTGACCTTGTAAAATCCGTTGGGGGGGGGAGCCAAGAATGGGAGCTTGAAGAGGAGGCTCTTTGGGGAGGTTTCAGGACAAATAGGTTGATGGGCAGGGTTAAATTCTAGGTAGCTAGGATGGAGGACTCAAGGGGTTCAGAGGGAAGGTCTTCCCAGGTCCAGGAGTGGGCTTGGACGGTTTCCTGAACATTCTTGTGGATAATGGACCAAAGGATAGAGGGGGGGAGGCCTAGGAGTGGAAAATTCGATGATTCCTTTCCTTCCATAGTTGCCATACAATGAAGCCTGGAAGGAGTTGCCAGATTATGTTCAGTATGGGGCTTTTGTAGGGTCCATTTCCCCAATTTTTGATGGTATTTATGATGTTGTTTCTTTCTCTACTGGTTTTTCTCATGCTTTGAGAGGCATGATCCCAAATTAACCCACCGATACGGCATTGGTTGAGAATGTGCTCCACGGTTTCTTCCCGTTGCTAACAAAGATGGCAAATTGAGGGTCATATGAAACCTGTTTGCATGATATTATCCAAAGTTGAGATCTTATTTTGAACTAAAAGCCAAAGAAAAGTGGAAACTTTTTGCCATAGTTTGGATTTCCAAATGATGTTCCACAAGTTCTCTTTCGGTAGGTTGTGGAAGTTTTCTTGTAGATGATATCCCTCTTTGATTGTGAAGGTTCCATTAGGGGTATGCCCCCAACAAAGAATATCTGGATCCTCACTAATGCGGATCTTCCTTTGGTTTACCATGTCTCTCCAAAGTTGTAGATCACAATATGCTGACACATGGAGGTGTTGAGGGTACATTTTCTAGCTGCCCTAAGGAGGGTGAAGAGGGACATCAATCCATAGGTCCGCCAATTTGAGGAGATTCAAATCTTGTATGTGATCCTGATATGGGCAATGGTAATCCTTTGATTGCAGTGAGGGGAGTTGCTGCCAAGAGTTCGCCCAAAATAGAGCATTTTGACAATTTCGAATTTCCCATAAAGCATGAGCCTAGATGAGTGGTTGATTTTTTCATGTTGCATTCCATATGTTAGAGCCTTGTATCTGATCTTTCATCCCAATGAGATGTGCTTGAGGGGTGTGCGAAGTGTATTTGTGCTTCCAAAGTTTGGCCCATAGTTTTGTTGGAGATTTGAGCCATCGCCACCAGATCTTTTCTCCCCCTGTGTTATTTATCTTGCCTAGGTCCCGGAGGCCTAATCCACCCAAGGATTTTGGTTTACAAACTTTGTCCAAGCTAACTAGGGCCCTTTTTTTGTTGGGATCGTGACCATGCCTGAGGAAATTCCTCTATAGGTTCCTTATACTTTTGATGACAGTTTGTGGGGCTGCAAGGGCAAAGAACATGTAGGCAAGGATAGCTTGAAGCACAAATTTCAGGAGGATTAGTCTAGCCGGAAGGTTGAGGGATCTGAAGGTCCAGTTGCTTAGGCGATTGGAAATAGAGAGGATAAAGGAATCCCGAAAGATATTCGGGCAGCAGAGTCCGAAAGGGGGAGTCCCAAGTAGTGGGACATAAGGGAACATTTTGGTATGCTTAGCAGGTGAGAGATATGAAACTGAATTGTTGGGGGAGTGTTGAAGAAGAAGAGTTGAGATTTATCCAAATTGAAGGAGGTGTGGGAGGCCTCACTAAAGTCGTTGAGAATGATTTTGAGCTTGTTGGCTTACTGTGCGGTGGGAGATTTCATGAGCATGGTATCATCCACAAACTGGTTGTGGGAGGCACCAGGTTGTAGCCCATGAAGATGGAGGCCTTGAAGAGAGACACCAAGAATTGAGGCGTTGATGTAACGACGTAAGCCTTTTTCCATGATGACAAAAAGAAAGGGGGGAGAGGGGGTACCCTTATCAAATGCCTCGGGTAGGGGAGAAGGGTTGTGAGGGGACTCCATTAACAAGAATGCAGAATAAGACAAAGGAGATGAGATTCTTATCCAATAAATCTAGTCACTGCCAAAGCCGAAGGCTAGTAGGAGAGCCTTCATGTAGTTCCAGCTTAGTTGGTCAAAATCCTTTGAGAGGTGAAGTTTGATGAACATACCTAGGGTAGGAGTGGTCTTGAGTGAGTGGATGAGTTCATGAACTAGAATGACATTGTCCATGATTTGACTTCGCTCGACATAGCCTGATTGTTCGTTGGAGATGATGAAGGGGAGAACGGGCTTGAGACATAAAGCAATGACCTTGGAGAGGATTTTCTAAATTACATTGCAAAGCGCTATCGACCTGAAGTTCTTCGGATTAGTTACTCGTTCCTTCTTGGGAATGAGGGTGAGAAACATGGCATTTAGAGCAAGAAGAACTTTGCCAAAAGTACGAGATTCCTCTACCAACAACCAAACCTCTTCATGGATCATTGGTCAGCAATGGTGAAAGAAGTTTGTGGTGAAACCGTCCAGCCCAGGAGCTTTTCCCAAGGGCATGTCCTTGACTGCTTGATCCAGTTCTGCCTGTGTGATAGGCCGCATTAGGGCGTGATTTTGTTCTAGAGTGATTAGGCCGGAATATGTTGAGTGATGCGATTAATAGTTGGAGTTCTATTAATGGGAGGCTCTGATAGAAGCTCCTTGTAACAATTAACTAGCTCAGTTGTTATTTCTTCATGGTTCATAATGATATTACCTTGAGCATCTTCAAGTTTTGTGATGCGATTGATGAAGCACTTGTGGATCATGGAGCAATGAAAGAACTTGGTATTATTTTCTCCCTCCTTGAGCCATTGCACGCGAGATTTCTGTTTCCAAATAATTTCCTCTTGCTTGTGTCGTTCTTCAAGCTGCTTCTTTAAGTGTTCTTCCTCTTGTTGTTAGGCTTCCGTGTGACCTGTTAGAATTACCTCCGGTTGAATGTCCTCTAGTCTCTGCTCTAAAGCTTTTTGCTGTTGAAAGATATTGCCAAAGACTTCCTTTTTCCAATGACGGAGTTGTTGCTTGAAGTTTTTTAGCCTTTGTTGGAATCTATACATCTTGGTGCCATGCAGAATCTATGCATTGGTCCACCAGGTGTGAGATAGCTCAAAAAATTCTGGATGGGTTAACCATAATTTTTCAAACCTGAAGGGTTTGAACTTAGGAGTGGCTATCATTTCCATCCAAAGCTGGATTGGTCAATGATCTGATCCTAATTTTGGGAGGATAGTGGCTTCCACCATGGGCCCTTCCAGCAGTAGGGTTTCTGAAATCAGAAAACGATCTAGCCTACAACCTATTTACTGGGGTCCAAAATGTTTATTGGACCAAGTAAAGGGACCATTTCTTGTTTCGATGTCCACTAGTTTGAGGCGGTCAATGAGGTCCTTAAGCTTGATGTTATCCAGGTCGAGACGTTTCTTGCCTCCCCTTTTTTCTTTAAGGGTGAGGATTATGATAAGATCCCCTCCTACTATCCAACGCTTGTGACCTACTAGAGCACCAAGATAGGATAAGTTGTCGAGGAAATGATCTTTCTCTTGACTGCTCTACGGACCATAGGCATTAGTGATTACTCCATCTTTGTTGGAACTATTGTCTCAATAATGAGTGGTGAGGGTATTGACAATAGAGAGGGCCTGATCAATGATGATTGTGGTAGGATTCTAGAGGATGGCTAGACCCCCTGCTGCCCCTTTCGAGTTGGTATAAACAAAGTTACAATGGCGCTAACATCTTTTGAATAGTTCCTTAGCTATGTATCCTACACATTTGGTTTCTTGTAGCAGGAGAATGTATGGATGCTTATACTTAATGCAATTACGGAGAATACTTTGTTTGGATCTCCCATTCAAGCCCCTAATATTCCAGGTGATGATATTCATCAGAAAGAGTTGTGTGGGGTGGAAAAGAAACTCTCGGTGAGACGTTGGATATGACCCGAGTTGATCATATAGTTCCCTACTTCCTTTATCAGTTGTTGAGCCGATTTGCGCCCTCATCTCCTGCTTTCTTTAAGATCCCTTCTGGGATCTGGGTCTGGGTCTGGACTGATGCCCAACTTGGAAGTGGCTCCAACAATGGAATCTAGGAAAACCTTGTGGACCTTCTGGAGTTGCTAGACTGGTATGGTCTTCAGGCTTTGTTTATTGAGGGCTTCCTCTAGCTTGTCTAGATCTATGTCTGCTAGTTCTTACTCATCCATTTGCATTGTAGTATCTTCTTCTTCTTCAGAGTTCTTAGCGGGATTTGGATGGACTTGGCAGTCAAGATCTATGACTTGTACAAGAACTGGATTCTAGTTTTGTTTCTATTTACCTTTGTTGTTTTGCAGGTCCGTCGACTTATGAGGATTCTCGACCTCTTCTGCTTCTGGTAGATTTTAGAGGGCATCGAAGGAGTTATTGTTGAAGTTCATACACCCGCTACTTTGGTTAGGTGTTTTCTAAGGTTGTTTCTTGCGGTTCAGGACTGGAGTGAAGCCCTCTTTCTGTTTCTCTTCAGCCACTAGATTTATTGGAGCATTGAGAGGGAAGTCCCTGAAGAGATGCCCATGTTTGTGACACTTCTTGCAATGAAAAGGGATGTGTTCATAGTTGATGGTTTGGATGCATTCTTCGTCCTGGTGTACCAAGGTAATTGAGCCTGGCAGGGCTTTGGAGATGTTCATGTAAATTCATATACAAGCATAAGGTGTGTAACTTCTTTGCTCGGTTGCCTCTGAGGATTTAACATGTATGCCTAGCGTATTACCAATACCCTTAGGATTTCTTCAAGCCAGAACTCCTGAAGCAAGGAGTAGAGATGGATCCAGACCGGGGCAAAGGAAAAATCCTCCTTCTTTAGTCAGAAACGGTATGTCCAAAAACGTAGGTACAGTCCCGCAGAGTTGTAGAAGTAGGGACCATTTTCAAAGATTCGATATTTGTCCTCCGAGTTGTAAAAAATGATCGTGAAGAATCCTTTCAAGCTTAGTTGAAGCTCACAGTCACCTTTTGGATTCCACCAAGTTTTGATCCATCGGGCTAGGTCTTTTTCAGAGGGCCAAAGCCCTAATTTTTTTTTATTAGGGCATGGTCCTTCATAAATTGAGTGTGATCTCCAACCCTAGTAGATTTTATCACATATTTTGGTGTTATTGGTGCTTGGGGGATGCATTTTCCTGGCAGCGAAATGTGAGATGCTTTTGGATGCGACGAATCTATATTTATGCCCTTTCCTTTTTCTTGGTCTTGCTCATCCTGTAAGAATTTATCATGGAGGTGCGGAGGAGGTTCAAAGGGTGGCTGCCTGGCACAAGCTCTTTCCTTTTCATTTGTCATTACATTCATGCAAGACGGGGCTTTCACTCCTCCTTCTGAGTTCATTCTATTGTGTCAGATGTTGCGACAGAAGTGGCTACGATGGCTTTGAGCAGGAAGAGTCTGATGGTGTCAGATTTTGGGAAAGCACAACACATCAAACCCTAAAATGTAAACCAGTCTGCTCAGAAGCTTGTCACTTGATTCACCCAATGGGTATTGTTAGTGATGATGTTGTGAGGTGATTTATTTTGGAAGATGAAAAAAATAAAAAATAAAAACTATATATATATATATATATTCAAGGTTGGTTGCAACACAATTAGTCAATATATTTCCATGGATGATGGGACTAGTGGGATGGATATGCCATAGTGGACAAATTTTTTGTGGAGTTGGACCTAGGGTAAGGTATAATGGATGAGATTGTGGAAGTATGTGGACAAAGTCATAGACAAACCATAAACTACATAAATGTCCCATTTAGGGTGTTGGTTGTAAAATGTATGAACATTTAAAGCATGTATGCTTAAATGTACCAAAAGAGGAGCTTTAGGATGAAATTCCCTTGATGCTAAACAAGTGTAGGTTTAGAAGGACAAGTCTTGGACTAAGCAGGAATTAAATAATCACAAGAAGATGGGAGCGATGCATAATCCAACTAATCGAAATCAAGGATCAAGGTAGGTGGAGAATCTAAGTGCAAAAGAATATTGGGATATGACATTGGAACAAATGGATAATGCCCTTAAAATTATTAAGACATTGGCATATTTGAAAGGGATTGAAGGCTCAATCATCAAGGAGGAAAACTAGATTCTACAATAAAAATATAGAAAGGCCATGGGAAGGGAACAAAGTATTGCATGGAAAGGAAAGAAAATTTTGGTAGAAAAATTGCCTTCTCCTCGAGATGGCACATTCTTAGATTATTTCAATAGGAAGGTAAAGATAGTGACTAATAAGGTGTGTGAGGTAGCTATCATGTTGGAAGAAGCATGTCCAAGGAGAATGTAAGGCTTTAATAATAAATTCCATGACAGTAATTTCTAGCAAATTTAAATTCTCAAAGTTCACAATTACACATAATTTCAATATTCATAACTTGATTCAAAGAAAAACAGTAAACTAGAAAAATACCTCTTGAAGATGTTGTCCTTTGAGTTGTTTGAAACTGTCTGCTACCAAAAGCTTGAAATTGCCTGAAAACTGAGTGTTTTCCTCCCAACCAGCTAGGAATAGAACCTCTTCGACTCCCTAGCACAAGGAAATCTGATTTCCTGGCCCCCGAGCCCAAAATCTGAGCAACACCAGTCCACTTGTAAACCCACTAATTCTTCTCACCCAACTCTCTCATTGCTTCCTCCTCCAGAAAAAATATCCTCTCCCTCTTCCAAAGTCTCACTCCCTCCTTATCCTCATCCTCTAGAATTCCCCCCATCATCAATTTCCTATCTGCCTTATCCCTTGTCATAAATGTACACCTACCCCTAAAACACATGAAATATTTAATTTATTAATTGTTACATTTCTTAATTCAAAAGGAATAAATAAATAAATGATAAAATATAATTAGTTCAATAATTCATTGAATTGAATAAATTAATGTTTTAATCAATTAATTAACTTTTAATACCTTAATATCTTAATTTACCTTAATTAATACAATCATTAATTAACCTAATTGGGGTGTTACATACACCCACCCTTCAAGAAACTTCGTACCGAAGTTAGAGTAACTTACAATACAATGAGAACAATAACACGATTCATACATCTAGATGAGATAAGCACATCATTAATTTAAACATTCATAAATACTAGTGTACATGCACAAGGCATGTATGCGTAGCTAGCACATACAAAACTCGTGCGTGTACTAATGAAAATAATTAATACATCTAATGCAATTCTTGTATGTTTTCAACCAAATCAACAATGCAATTAACTTCATAAAGAATAAATCAACCTTTTACAATATTTGCGGAATCGTTAATTATAATAATTTAGCACAAGTAACAATTACCTAGATAATTGTAATTCAGTTAAGCATTTTTTTTTTAAACAAGACAAGATCAAACACTTATGCTATAAGATTAAAACCCCACACACTCTCAACTACGTCTAATCACCATGCCTCCGTAACCTACTTCCATCTTCCATCCCTATCCTTCCTTTGTTGGACTATCCTGGAGTGTCAACTATATTGACCTAACTCCAGATAGAACCCATAAGCGAAAGTGTCAACTACCTTGACCAAAATTCCCCAACAATCAACTGGCAGTCATCATCACACGTCTAGGGGAGCATGATCTAACACTGTTCTCCCATGACTCTAGGTTTCAGAGGATACACGGTGGGAAATGCCTCCACCACTCCTAATAGAACTAGGGTCAACACCCTATCATGGACCATACAGTAGAATTGTGTTGCTGGGATTTTGTCATTGTATTCATTTTTAGGCAGTCTCGCTACTTGAAAACCTGCACTTACCCACATATCATAGCAATGCATTTGAACCAACATAGTTTCACATACAAAGATTCATACCATATTGTTTCTCGGTCAATGTTCATGACATCAACCATTTATTACCATCATCCTTTGGCTATTTCATAGCCCATTAATCTGCAGGTTAGTTATAATACATACTCATGCATATACACTATTAACATGTAATTGCATTCATGCATATCATTAACTCGATATCCACGTACCAATATCTTTCAAAATTCAAATTTTAAGCTAGAATTAGGTTGCATAATATCCATCATAAATCACACAATGATAAGCATTCATATTATTCACATTCATGTAGGTGCATATGTCTAAAATTTAAAGTGTCAAGTAATATCTGCTCCACAAATCAAAAGCAAATAAAATACGACTAGATCATAAGTAAGTCTAGTTGTCTAAGTCAAAATGGGTCATTACATACACCCATCCTTCGAGAAACATAGTCACGAGGTTGTCAAAAAAGTGAGGGATGATCTCGTTGTAAGGTCTCTGCATCGTCCCAAGTAGCAGATCATAGGATATACTTGTCCCATTGGACCTTAACTTGGTCTACCAAACAGTTCATGAGCTGTCGAACCCTACGGTCCAATATGCGCAATGGTTCAACCATGATGGTTTCCACGTACGAGACCTGCAATTCCTTTCAATTTAGTTTGTGAGATTCGTCAGCAACATAATGACATAGGACAAATACATGAAAAACATTATGGGTTTTATGCAAGTGGGATCGCAGTACAAGGCGATAGGCAACGAGTCAAATTATCTCTTGGATTTTAAGCGGTCCTATAAATCGAGGCATCAACTTTGTCCCTTTCCCAAACTGAATGGTACTCTTATTAGGCCTGATACAAATGAAAACTTGATCTCCCACTTTATAACTTTGGTCAGTCCTATGTGCACCAACATAACATTTTTGTCTATCATGTGGCTCCTTTAATCGTCGTTTATTCTTAATCACATGTTCCTCCATCTATTGAATCAATTTTGGCCCTATTATCACTCGATATTCTAACCTTTCCCAACTCAATGGTGTCCTGCATGGCCTTCCATATAGAGATTTATAGGGTGGCATTCCAGTTGAGCTGTGAAAACTATTATTGTAGGCGAACTATACCAAAGGTAAGTACTTCTCCTAATGGGTTTGATTATCCATGACATACGTCTAAGCATGTCTTCCATGACTTGATTTACTCTTTCAGTTTTCCCATTCGTTTCAGCATGATATGTTGTGATTAAGTTCAACCAAGTCCCCAATGCTGACAACAAACTTGTCCAAAACCTAGATGTGAATCGAGAGTGCCTATCTGGAATGATCTTCTTGGGTAACTCATGCGGACAGATGACTTCACTTATAAAAACATGTGCCACATCAATGACATCATAAGTGTCTCTTACTGGAATAAAATGAGCACTCTTGGTCAACTTATCAACTATAACAAGAATGACATTGATGCAGGAGCATCTGAGCTCTAAAATCTAAGACCTAAAGCGCAGACCTAGGGGGTCTCTCAAATTTTACTACGAGACTTGGTTCCCTAAGAAATGTTGTATTTTCCTAGGTTTTTGAGTATGTTCTAGAAGCTAAGATTGTTAGAAGGGATGAGATTGTTTCCCTAACTATTGATGTAATTAGTTAAGTGAGGATTGAATTGGAATTGTTCTCGAATATGAGGGAGGTATTAGGAATGGGTTTGTTTCTCTATTCTTGGATAATTTATAACAAAGTATGCTCAATAAAGACAGATCTTGAGAGAGGGTTGGAGTGATTATAGGGCCTCAAGAGTAATTTGTGGATATGAAGTCTATATTAGGGAATTGTTGAGTAATTTGTGGATCTAACCTATGCTTAGTTTCAGACCAGGCTAATTATTTAATTGTGAGCCTATAAAGCATCGAGTGTGGCCAATTGAAGGAAGAATTAGGCCAGAGAGAGGGGGGAGAAGCATGTTGAATATGATCCAGGATAATAAGCATTGAAAGTCTTATGTAAATCCATGTATAATGTGTGTATCTGAGTGAAGGAATGAAAACTTTGTTTCAAGTATTATGAAGAAGCCTCTGATTCGTTGCATGTGTTGATTAGGTGTGAAAGAGCCTTTGTAGATTGGTATAATTATGGAACTGTGTTAGACCTTAGGTTTTGTTGTAAGTCTCAAGTTTGATCGCAAACATAATTGCAAATGATTGTTACAGGTCCGAGAAAGAGGAGTCGCAAAGTGAATTAGACCTTCAAAAGGTTGTCATCGATGAAATCATTGATCACTGTAAAGGATCGATGATCCCATTTTCTTAGTGAATGTGGCTAAGGTAACTTGATGCTGGGATGCGCATAATATTGACAATGAAAGCTACAATAGTCGTTCGATTCGAATTGGGGTTAGAATCTCATCGTCCAATCGAAGAGAACTTATGACTGTTGAATCGGGAGTTAGATTGGGTACAACCCCCAAATCCACATTTAAAAGGAAAGGAAAAACCTTCATCGTCCACTCACTTCATGATTAAGACACAATCGTTAGATCAGGTGCCAAGACTAGGAATAAACATAAACGTTGATCGCCATCAGGGAGTCAAAGATCTAGGGCGGAGGTTTATTTCATGTGGAGAAGTAGCTCGCGATTTAATCTTAAGTTGGGATGTGAAATGATTTCGACCGTCCAATATATTGACATGCACCGAAAGATTATACATTTCGGCACCCCATAGCATGGAGATTCGAGTCATAACTTAGCCCCCGAAATTGAACAACAACCGTTCATTTTAATGATTGATTAAATCATGTCCATCGATTTGGAAAGGAAAGAAAAGTATTGATAATGCCATGAGCATTAGTGCTTAATTTTGGGACCCTGGTCATATGTGATGTAGAGATTTAACTCTGACAGAGATGAGTTGAGGAATGTTTGAATGTTGATAAAGTGTTATTAGGAGATCCTTGGACATTCTAGTGATAGACTTATAGAGCAACCACATTGAAGGGTTGCTTATACTATGGGTATTGACCATTAATGTCATCATTTTGGTATCAGAGTGAGCATGCTCTTTATAATGGAAATTGAATGACATTGCGGATTGGTAAATAGCAGAGCTTGAGCTTTTGGAGAAGAGAAAGAACACTAATTTTCTTTGCAGAGATTGAAGGATGTGCTGCAGGTAGATGCATGAGAAATTGTAGAGTTGCGGAGGTAGAAGAGGTGAAATTAAGTTCAGAATTAGGATCTGATTGGAAATTCCAGCCAAAAGGAGGATTGAGATCATGGAGAATATGTCTCAAGTAAAAATATATATATAATTTGATTTGGTCTAAAATGTATTGTGGATGCAGGTAATAGCAACATGGTACAACAAGGAAGCTTTAGAGTGAAATTTATTGCAGAGAAATGATTGTGGCAGAGTCAGCAAGTAAGTTGTTCAGAGATTAGAACAACATAGGTTCCCAAGTCAAGGTGAGTAGTTGGAATGCATAATCCTAACAACTTTAGAAGCTGAGGAACAAACGTTCTCTAGAGAGGTTCTATTGCAGAGAACCAAGAGGATGACTTGGTATTGGTAACAACAAGGAGACTTGTTAGAGAGAGATGAAGGAGACTTGTTGCTACTCAAAGGTGGGCAAGGAGATTCCACACAAGAAGGAAGAGAAGATGAATACCGATAGTCATGAAGGAAGCCACATCAAGAGAAAGAGGAAGGATGTCAAGGCAGATGGAAAATAGAAGATGAGTCAAGAAGACTTTGACAAAGAGATTGTTGAGTTGAAAGAAAGACTCATTATGATAGAAATGTTGTTAGATGAAGGTGAGAAAGACCAATGATATGGATGGATAATGAGAAAGAAGAAGGTGAGATGGAAATTATTGCAGACAAAGTTGAGGCAGAGTATGTATGCTATGTTGAATAAGGAACTCAGAGTGGTCGAATCTAAGATGCAGGTTACTTATTGTGAACCAGAGGATGGAGATATCCTTGGGGAAGGATATGAAGAGAAGGAGAGACTTCCAAAAAGTCTCGTGAACTCTTTGTAGAGTTTAGATCAACATGATGATGTGTTGACAAAGGAAATGGATGAGGCTAGGAGGCCTTGTGGGTTTTATTTTGACAAATTGTGTGTAATTGCAGGTTTCCCAAAGGAATGAGTTAGACAACTAGTTAAGACTGTCATGGAGGCTAGAGAAGGTGGATATATGCTTTCTAAAAGCATAACAACATCACATAATCTAAATTATGTGGATGATAAAGGAAATTTGAAGAAATACCTAGACCAATGAAAGGGAATAGTGCCAAGAGGAGCGTGTTGGAGACTTGATGAGTGTCACAGAACACTTGAAAGATGTTGTGTTGGATAAGAGTAAATTGATGATAGAAGATACTTCAAAGTCTGGTAATTTTGAAACTCATGTTTTGTGCATGACTGCAAGACAAAGGGACAACATAGATGAACGATTATTTGGAGCTATTGTGAAGCCGAAGAAGGATGAAGAAGTTCACTTGTGTGAACCAAAGCAAGAGTTGATGCTTGAAGATGATGATAAAAGCCTCATTGACTGGTTGGAGGCATATAAGAAATCCCAGGAAAATGTGGTTGCAGGCAACCGAGCACTAGAGGATGATGTGATTGTAGACTTGTCTCAACGAAAGGGAGACAAACATACTTCAACAAATTGGAATATTGGTCAAAGAACTAGAGATATTTTATCTTTAGCAGAGAACCTAGAAGAAGGCATGGAGTGTTCAGAGAAACACATGATGAATATGGCAACATCATAATTTTGTAGTTTTAAATCTGACAATTGGTGCATGTATGCAGGTTATGAAGATTGAGGGCACATTCAAAATTTTGTTATGTTTGAGATTGAGGAAACATTACTTCAAGAAGACAATAAGAAGGATGATAGAGATGTTGAGGATATTGAAAGTGTTGAAGACACAGATGACACAATAGATTGGCTTGGAGATATTTCCACTGAGGAAATGTTGCATTGGGATACACGGGAGTACAAAGAAGTAATGATGAAATTGACTAGGGAAGAAGTTGTTGATTGGAAAATGGTAAGTGAAGGTATGAAGAAATTGATTTTGATTGTTGTTTTAATCAAATGCAAGAGCAGAATTTGCAGGAGAGATTCCATAAACTAAATATGGAACTAGAGGATGTAAGTTATTGGGTACATGGGTATTCTCAAATCCTTGAGAATAGTCAAAGACATGAAGATGAGGATATGATGTAGCCAATGAACAACATAAAAAATGAACTAAATCAAGTATATGCATCCCAATGAGATGTTTTTGAAGACAACCAAAGATTTCAAGGGATAGAGACAACATAATTTGATTATGTAATTAAAGGGATATGGGAGTTGAAGATGAGGCAGTCCAGATGGAGAAGTTGTGTGGCAAAGGAGATGATCAATCAGAATTTGCAGTTGATTGAAATCAAAGGAATGGACCAACAGACAATAGTTTTACAACAACAACATGGGTGAAAGGCATTTGGACAACTACAAACTCAAGTTTGGGATCCAGGAGGACTTGATAAGCTTATGGAAACATATGATCAAGAGATCAGGAGTGTTTTTAACCTCACGAGTATGATGCATGAGCATCTGAGCTCTAAAATCTAAGACCTAAGGAGCATACCCTAAGGGGTCTCTCAAAGTTTACTAAGGGAGTTGGTTCCCTAATGAAATGTTGTATTTTCCTAAGTTTTTGAGTATGTTCTAGAAGCTGAGATTGTTAAAAGGGATGAGATTGTTTCCATAGCGGTTGATGTAATTAGTTAAGTGAGGATTGAATTGGAATTGTTGTCGAATATGAAGGAGAGCTTAGGAATGGGTTTGTTTCTTTATTCTTGGATAATTTATAACCGAGTCTGCTCAATAAAGATAGATCTCGAGAGAGGATTGGAGTGATTATAGGGTCTTATGAGTAATTTGTGGATCTAAATTCTATATTAGGGAATTGTTAAGTAATTTGTGGATCCGAGCTATGTTTAGTTTCATACCAGGCTGATTATTTAATTGTAAGCCTGTAAGGCATTGAGTCTGGCCAATTGAAGGAAGAATTAGGCTAGAGAGAAGGAGAAGAGGCTTCTTGAATATGATCCAGGCTAAGAGGCATTGAAAGTCTTATGTAAATCCATGTATAATGTGTGTATCTGAATGAAGGAATGAAAACTCAGTTTCGAGTATTATGAAGAAGCTTCTGATTCATTGCATGTGTTGATCAGGTGTGAAAGAGCCACTGTAGATTGGTATAATTGTGGAACTGTGTTAGACCTTAGGTTTTGTTGTACGTCTCAAGTATGCTCGCAGACATCATTGCAAATGATTGTTGCAGGTTCGAGAAAGAGGAGTCATAAAGTGAATTAGACCTTCAGAAGGTTGTCATCGATGAAATCATCGATCACTATAAAGGATCGATGATCCCATTTACTTGGAAATTTTGGCTAAGGTAACTTGTTGCAGGTATGCGCAGAAGATTGACAGTGAAAGCTACAGTAGCTGTTCGATTCATATTGGGGTTAGAATCTCATCGTCCAACCTAGGAGAACTTATAACCATCGAATCAAGAGTTAGAATGGGTGCAAGCTTCATATCCACATTTAAAAGGCAAGGATGAACCTTCACCGTCCGCTCACTTCGTGATTAAGACATAGTCGTTAGATCGGGTTCCAAGACCAGGAGTAAACATAAACATTGATCGCCATCAGGGAGTCAAAGGTCTAGGGCAGAGGTTTATTTCGTGTGGAGAAGTAGCTCGTGATTTAATCTTAAGTTGGGATGCGAAATGATTTTGATCGTCCAACATATTGACACGCATCGAAGGATTATACATTTTGGGTCCCCATAGTATGGAGATCCGATTCGTAACTTAGCCCCCAAAATGAACGACAACCGTTCATTTTAATGATTGGTTAAGTTGTGTACGTCGATTTGGAAAGACAGTAAAAGTGTTGATAATGCCATGAGCATTAGCGCTTGATTTGGGGACCCTGGTCATATGTGATGTAGAGATTTAACTCTGACACAGATGAGTTAAGGAATGTTTGAATGTTGATCAAGTGTATATCATCAAGAAAGACCTGTACAAAGCAATGTAAGTACTTTCAGAATACACCATTCATGAGGCTCATGAATAATGTTGGTGCATCAGTCAAACCAAAGGGCACTATAATGAACCTGTAATGCCCAAACCGAGTTCGAAAGGAAGTTTTAAGAGTGTCACCTTCCTTAATCCTTAACTGGTGATACCTTGATCACAGATCATTTTTTGAGAAAACCGTTGCTCTTTTTGTCTGATAAAAGAGATCATCTATCTGTGGTATTGGGTACCTATTATTCACTATAGCATGGTTCAAGTCCCTATAATCTATACACAATCATAAGGAACAATCCTTCTTCTTGAAAAAATTTACTAGTGCACCTCAAGGTGAAACATTGGGCCTTATCATCCCTAAGTCAAGTAGTTCCTTCAGTTGCATCTAAAACTCACAAAGTTCTGATGCCATCATCCGATACGATGTCTTAGAAATTGGCTATGCACCAGGTTTTAGCTCGATGCTAAAATCAAGCTCCCTGTTAGGAGGAAACCCTGACAACTCTTTTGGAAAAACATCCTTAAAGTTTGACAAAATTGGATATTGATCTATAGAGGTCCCTTCCCTTCAATGATTGCTTCCACTACATATAATTGACAACCCTTCCTCATGCAACGTTTAGCCTTCATTGTTGAGATAAAGCATAGAGACACCTTTCTCTGTATACCATGGATCTATATTGGCCTTCCTTGATCATCAATGCAAAGCACCCTTTTCACTAAACAATCTACCAAAGCTCGATGAGATTCTAACTAGTCCATACCAATGATTAGATCATATATCCCTAGGGAAGTGACATACACCTTCAACCTAGTAGTACACACTACCAAGTCTACAAAACAATTATCGACATTAAGTCCCACCGCTTGTTTTTCCCCTGAAGCCATCTCAACTTGTTTAAAGTCATGATGCTCGTAGGTTTCCAACCCACACTTTTCTAATGTACAAGGTGAAATGAAACTATCTGTAGCACCATAATCAAATCAAATTTTAACATTGACATGATTTAGCGTACCTAATGACTCCACCATAGTGAATTGATTTTTTGCTTGACGGTTATTAACAACTGCATAAATTTGGTGGCTATTACATGCCCTTCCCATCGAGGCATTTCCCTCTCTATGCACAAAGAATGATTATGACTCTGGACAGTCACGTTGGTAATGAGGTCCTCGACACCCCCAACAAGTAAGATGGGGTGGCACATGTACGCTTCCTTGTGAAGGCCTCTGAAGTGAGTTCCTTCCCCCTAGAACCTTTGCCCCTACTAATTTCTCCTTGAGAAGGTCGTCGACTTTTCAGCGTCGTTGGTGATGAGTGTGATGCTACACTCCCTGCCATTGAAATACCTATTGCAACTGCTCTAGGTGCGGCTCTATTGCCATAAGGAGGTGTCCTAGAGCTTCCTCCCCTAGAAAAGGTCCTAGGGGCCTTCCCCATGAATCCAGGATGTTGTGGAATAGTTGATCTCATTCCTCCATTTAAAATCATATGCTATTCCGCGTAACGAGCACTTTCAACTGCTTCGACCACTGATGACAATTTCCACATCCGTACCATGGCCCTTATCTTAGGGTTTAACCCATACCCAAAATGTTCTGCTTGTCGTTGATCACTATCCATTTATGAGACGTACTTTGCTAAATCCATGAACCTGATTTCATACTCTTCCACAGTTTCGTTTCCATGAATTAGAGCATGAAATGTTCCTACCTGTTGTTCCTCATAATAAGCTGACAAATACTTTCTCCCAAACCTTTCCTCAAAAATCTACCAAGAGACAGTATCTAGAGTAAGGTGCAACTGCCTCTCTAGGTCACCCCATCAGTTCAAGTAATTGTCCCTCAACTGAAAGATCGTTATCTTCGCTTTTGACGTGGAAGCACAATCTCTCAAGGCGAAAAATCACTTCATTCCTTCCAGCCATGAATCAACACACTCAGTTGCGCGACCCTCGACAAACTCTCGGAGTTTGATTTTATGTATTTCTCTGGTGATGTCCCTTGGTGGAGGTCCTCTCTCTGAGCCCCTGAACCTTTTGGGTTACCCACTCCAGATGGTGGGGGCTCCACTTCCACATCCACTGACTAGCGTCCCTTTAATGTCTCATTAATAGCATTTAAGGAGTGCAAAATAAGAGCGAGCTCGGGCGATGGCAGTGGCAGTGCTGACATCAGTGGTCCTTGCGATGATGCCCTCCGACCTCGATTTCCTCGAGTCTTAACCATCTTGAATAACTAAATCTTTATCCAACCAAATGCTTATTAGAAAAGGGTTTTAAGGCATTCCACATTTTACTTAAACTTATACTTGCAAATGTAGAGTTAGATGTAAGTTTCTTTATACTTGTATGTAAACAGACATTACTCCCATAAGGTAAGTGGCTTAGGTCAGGGTTAAAGAATCTAAGCTTGGTATATTGGTAGGTATACTACTGTCTCTCTTACCTTGCTAGGTGTGCTAGCACTGTGGTATAATCGCCCATTACTCCAATCGACTTCCTTAATCAAGTGTCTAACCCTTTCCTATAACACTTTATACTCTTATAGAGCTTAAATTTTTATGTAATTAGTCTCTTATAATTAGTCATAAATCCCTTCCCCTTTCTCATCGATTAATCACGCATTAACGTTATCAAATTACAATACTAATCTAATCATTACGTTAATTAACATTACTATAATTAATCAACATATTTATTTAATATGTATGTTATCTAAATAAATATGTTGATTATCTAATATTATATATAGGTATGTTTAAACTCTAAAGTAAGGAGTTTGAGAAATAATGTATATATTATATTTTACAAAGCCCTCATATAACCCTATATAATATATAAATTGTATAAACATATAACTTATATATTTATATATTCGATTTAATTTCATTTTAATTATTATAACTACTACTCCTTCTTCTTCCTTTTTATATAATATATTTCTAATTAAAATTTTGTTTTAAACAATTTAATTAAACAAAATTAAATAACAAAATATAAATATATAAAAAAAATAAAAATAAAATAATAAATAATCTTTTTAAATAAATATATAAAAAAAAACAATTTAAAATAATATTTGTTTTTGTTTGTTTTAAAATAAATAAATAAAAAGAATCGAACAATAGTAAGCATTGTGGGACCTCACATGAGGCCCACGTGCCTCCCACTCCCTCACACCAAAATAATAATAAAACTAAAATAACAATAAAAAATGAAACATCGTTCAAACGTTATCCCTACGCTTATGCTTCTCATCTCACTTTGCCTCCACCATTTCTTCCTCTGCAATTGCGGGCCGAGGGTTCGAGGGTACAACCCTGGCTCCATGGCTAGTCACCTAGAGCCATGGCCCCTTCAATTTGCATGTGAAAACCCTCTTCATACACCCCGATGTTCTCGTCGAGAGTGAGCACCGACGCACGGGCGTCTCTGTCCTTTTTCTTGGATCCCTTAATTTAATTAGGGGACCGACTCTTCCTCTATGGCAATGGTTTCTCTACCTACATAGTTGGGTCAACACTGTTGTCTTTGAATGGGCACAAGCTACACGAAGTGAGCGGAAAAATGATAAGCATTGCATTTGACTTTCTTCACGAATCTTGTTTATTCGACCAAGATGGACATGTGGAGGGCCCTGGTGACGATCACGACGAGTGTGGGCGTTTTGATGGGTGCAATAGCCGAAAATGCAAACATGACAAAAGTCTTGATGGGGAGCAATGGAGAAGAGTTGACCTTCTTTCCCAAATAATTCTATGTTGCCCCGAGGGGCCCATCATCTTCAAGAACAACATCAAATTTCATCACGTCGTCATCTTCGAGGATGACGAAGTGTCCCCCGGAGTGAACACCTCCACCATCTCAAAGTCTGAGGAAGATCTCCTCAATGCTCTCGACGAGACATACACCGTGAAGTTAGATAAGAAGGGCACCTACGACTCCTACTGCAGTCCACACCATGGATCTTACATGAAAGGTAAAGTCATCGTCTATTAGTTCTACTTTTCATCAATAACACCGATATTTCCACCCTTCTGACAACGATGCCTCAGTGCAAGTTCGACGACAGGGTGGAGGAAATGGGAGGTTTCGGCTACCATGGTTGCCCCTGTCAAGCAAAGAGTCGTCTATTTGATTGAATATTATTGTTTGAAATTTTTCTTTACTGTGGGTATCAACTAAAGCGGATGAAGCGCTGGCCATACAATGCCCAATGGAGAAATTAGACTGACAAATATTGCAGGTATCTCTTTTACCTTTACTGCTTGGTCAATTTATATTTTTCTCTGCTCTTTGTTTTTCTTTATTTATTCGTTCTTAACAAGTATTATATATATATATATATATATATATATAATACTTTGTGACACTAAGAAGGTTGAAGATGAAAAGCACTTTCTCTTAGATTGTCCAGCCTATACCCATTTTAGATCTCATTTTCAAAATATTGATCACACTACCAACGTTCCTAACCTCTTAACTCAACAAAAGTATGGTGATCTTGGAAAGCTTCTCTTAATGCTTTTCGAACACAGAAACAAAATTCTAAACACACACACACACACACACACACACACACACACACACACACACACACACATATATATATATAGAGAGAGAGATAAGACTATGTGTAAATAAATATCGACTATGCTTGTAACTAGTCTTAGTTGTAAAATAAGTTGAATAACACTCTATTTGTAAAAAGAAATTTTATAATAACGCTGTTGTAAAATATTCTCTCGTACTCTCATGCAGGTGAGGATTCTTACAAGTTAGCAGGTGGCTCTGAAAACAAGGAGCAAGACGTTGGAATCATAATGCGTGATATATTTTCCTGCTACACTCTCTCTTTATCAAGATTTCTTGGGTAGTTTTATTAAGGTTTTTGGGTCATGTAAGGGTTATCCTCAAAGGTTTATGGCCTGTAAACAAAGGGTTTCTACGCTGTAGATGAGGAGGAGCTATTTTAGGGACTAGATTGCACAATTATGTGGTTGTTCAAGCCCTAGGTTTCAGTTTTGAAACCAGGCTCTGATGCCAAATGTAAAGCTTCAATAATACAAATGTAAAGCTTTAATAATACAAATGTAAATCTTTAATAATAAATTTCATGACAGTAATTTCCAACTAATTTAAATTCTCAAATTTCACATTTACACATAATTTCAACATTCATAACTTGATTCAAAGCAAAACAATGAACTAGAAAAATACCTCTTAAAGATGTTGTCCTTTGAATTGTTTGAAACTGTCTGCTACCAAAAGCTCGAAACTACCTGAAAAATGAGTGTTTTCCTCCCATCTAGCTAGGAACAGAGCCTCTCCGGCTCCCTAGCTCCAGGAAATCTGATTTCCTAGCCCCCAAACCCAAAATCCCAGCAACACCAGCCCACTTGTAAACCCACCAATTCTTCTCATGCAACCCTCTAACCCAGACTAACCCGAGTTTGCTTCTGATAGAAGGAATAAGACAGGTCTAGAACCTTCACGAGGAGGAGAAAGGCGTGCAAGAATACACACGAAGGTAGACAAGAAGGAAACACACTGAGGGAAATGCATGATCTAGATGTGCAAAAGAAAATAGGAAGAGCGTGTGAGACTCTCCAGCTGAGAAGAAGAACTGAAAGCTTGATAAGTTGTTCTGGTTACTGGAGATAACAAAAGAAAGGATCTCTAAGAATTTGTAGAAAACATGACCAAAGCAGAAGATCGTGAGCTTGATGCTAAGGGAGCATCTGATAAACCTCACAGAGGCTGTGACAGAGAGGGAGAGAGTCTTTGAGGAATTGCAAGAGTTGTTGTGACAGAGAGAGAGAGAGTCTCTGAAAATTTGCAAAATTTTCCTAGTGATATCATGGCTTGGCATGGGGGTGGCTAGAGTGCTAAAAATTAATGCCTTTGAGCCTATGGTTGGGTGGAAAGGTGAACACCCATAGTCAATTGGTCGGAAATCAACTGTAATAGATAAGTATTTCGTTTTCCCTATGCACTTGGATTAAAATGCATGATTTGAATGTCTATAATTGTGCTTAATTGTGCTTCGCATGAAATTAATGATTATAATGCCTAACTTCTCTTTTGTAAGTCGTTGCATTTGTATGGGTGTAAGATGGCAAGTTTGGCTTCCGGGCTGGTTCAAAAATACCCCTCCCTGTTTTAGAATTTAAGTTCTATGAATTCGAGGGCGTTCCCTTCAAACCATTTTTCCAAGTGACCACAGGCTCATCCCAGGGCCTTAATCCAAATCTTGGCTAAGAGTTAAAGGGTGTAACCTTTGGAGCTTGACAAAGTTCCATAAGACCAGGTCCATGGAACCCTTCGCTACACTTAAAAAGGAACTAAGTGGTTTGGGACTCCAGAGTGAATGAACACAACACGTCCAAATGCGCCGAAGGCGACCTGTAGGACTGGTAACTGGACAAATGACCGACGAATGGCGATCAGTTACCCGTAATCGTGGGATTTGTCCCCTTGATAAACCTCAATCATCTTCTCGGTCACAAAGTAACGTGAGCCATAGATTTGAGGGTATTCATGATCTCCCATGACAGTTGGATCTATGCCGTGGTCAGTCCGACGTTGACCATTTCGGGAGAACATAGGCGTTCTAACACCAAAACCTCTAAATGCCGGAGTTGCGAAGTATTTTGGGCTGTCGATCTTTGGATCCTTCGGGATCCCTCTTAGTTGTTTGATTATGGGGACAGGCATATCATGTTGGGAGCATAGTGGGGTCCACGTGTCGAGCGACGGTGATGCCATGTGTGGCGACTTTGTGGTAGAGCAAAGAGATGTCGATGACTTGAGGCATGTGCCACGTATCTTGCCAACGGGTTTCACGTTCACAGGTGTCCCTCTAGGAGTGGCCTGATACCGAGACCGAGGGACCCTTAAGCTAGAGTTGTGAGCTGTTGATCTGGGGACTCCATTGAGAACCCCTCCCAACTTTCTGATCCACCAATGGAAGCATTCGTGTGTAGCACATCAACGAAGTCCTACTCCGGAAGAAAAGGAGTATTAAGCGGGTAGAACCCCGAATTCCGAACTCGTGCACTGACGCAGACCGTAGATCCGGGGATGCTTCGGGATCTCCCATGACTGTTAGATCTAGACCATGGTCAGTCCAACGCTGACTACTCCGGGAGAAAAGAGGAAGTTGCATGACATAACCCACGAACACCGAAGATACGAACTAGCAAAGCCCGTAGATATCTGGATCTACGTGGGCACACCTCGACCATGAGGGGCATTGGAAGGCTGTCAGTCCGAAGTGACGTGGCACGCTGATGTCACCTAGGGTGCCATGTGTCACCTTGATTCATGCTTTTCGTAGACCCTATGTGCCCATTAGAACGTGACACATGTCACCCATTGATGGGGCCATGTGTCATCTCTGACTTGCCGTGTTTCATCCCCCTGGCACATACTCGCTTGGCCTAATAGCAGGCAGAATACTCGGGACCCACATGTCCTTGTCTCTGTATTTAATGCGTCATCGCGTGTAAGGGTGGACCCTTCGGGAGTCTGGAAATTCAGAACTCGGGGGGTTTGGGGTGTAGTATTTTAGATAAGCCGAAAGGGCCGAAGACTAGAGCCACGTGGCACGAATTTGGGACCCTTCTGGATTTTAGGATTTCAAGACTCTGGAGGATATGAGCATAGAAATAAAAAGGGGCATTCAACGTTGAAGTACCGAATGTTGAATTTCTGTAACCCTGTATGTTAAATGAGGATGAAGTCTCGTAGGTGGATTTAACGGTGGATGGATTTCCACCATAGACATAGGAGCGCTAGGAAGCTTTGGGACTTCGGGGAACCTTGGGATAGTACAAATGAGACGGACTGACGTGGGCGCAACATGGCCTTTGACCAATGAGACTCGCAAAACTTCAGAAGGGCATAACTTCCAATCCAGAACTCAGATTTGAGCATGACGACAATGGTTGGAAAGCTCTTGATGAGTAGAAGGTGATGGAGACCTCGAGAAGAGGATTCGAGATGATGTAGGAAAGCGAATTTTTGATGCCCCATCCCTAAAAAGGTATTTTAGGGGTTGTGTGTGTTACAAATTGGCATCAAAGCAAGGAAACAACACTTGGCCTGCTTGGGCTCATGAAAGAGTCAAGTGATTTTCTTTCTTAGAAAACTTTAAGGTAGAGGGCATACTACCCTACCGTATCTAGCAGAGCATAATTCAGACACAGGCCTGGATGGGCCAGAGAACGGTCATAAGACTAGTTTACCAAGGCTAAAATAAGCCTGTTGAGAGTATCACTATCGTACAAAAATTATTTGCATAAGTTCACTGAGGAGAAGGATGTAGATTAAAATTTAGTTGGGATTTTACCCAATGATATTGAATCATACTAGTCTGTGGCAAAGGAATCCTATCATTTCTTTTTGGAAATGATAGCCAATCCTACAGGAGTGAGATTATGTTGATGGTCACTAATAGTAAGACTTGGATGTGAATGGATTGAAAGGATCCGTAGCAGTAATAATTATTGATTTAATGAAGGATTAAACCTTGTATATGTGTATGATCCCTCACGATCAAAGGATTGGCGGAAGTGGTAAGGTCAATTTACTTGACTTATAATGAATGCAAATTGTTGTTGGAATAACCCAGTAAGCAAGTAGAAAGGAACCTTATAGATTGAGAACAACCTTCATGAAGGTAGAAGTGAAGTGACAAAAGCAAGTTCAAAAGCTCATGGTTGTGATAGGGGAGTGTGTATCCCTATTAACTTAAGGATGTGTCTATGCAAGAGGAATGAGCTTGGTGACCATTCTTTGAAAAGGGAGAGCATGTGTAACTCTCGGGTTTCGAGGGGAACTGAGAAACAATTTT
>CBVK0101305560.1:0-11594 GCA_900067695.1 Picea abies | reverse complement strand
TTTCTGGGTACAGGAATTGCTGGGCAATGTTTTTCTAATCAAGCTGATAAATGAAGATGTAGAAATATGGAGTGATTGAGTGAGAAATCACAATAGCCTCCCTTTCTTGCTGGATAGGAAACTAATCTGCCGGAATTCTCGTGCTAGGAGGAGAGTGACCTCTGCCCCTGGCTATTGTTTAACAAAAGAAAGATTTCTAGGTGTAATGGTTAAGGCTGATCTACATTTGCAACCTATCTTATGTTTTTAATGAGAGTAGACAAAAACAACTAGAACCTCTACACAAATTTAAAAAGAAATAGATGGACCCTCTGCCCAGAACTGATTATGATCTAAAGATACTCTAGAGTTATGTATTAAAATACTTAGTACGTAACATACTTTTAAATTGTATTGGGATTTAAGGAAATAGTCCAAATGTTATTAGACATTAAAATTTATTATAAATGAGGTAAAATGGTTAATTAGATGTTGATCCTGAATGTGGTAAATGAAGTGTTGGCGCAATTCTAGATGCCCAATGGGTCAGAATGACATCCAGTGTTGTATGGTGGCCATATAGATATGGTTTGGATCGTAGTGAGGGGAATCTAGAAAAGGATTTCCTTGGTCGAAAGGTTTGTTGATCAAGATCAGTTGAAAGCTAGATTGGTTGTTTTGTTACCTTGGGCATGGTTATAATTGCCCAGACTGTATTTATGAGTTGGGAAATGTTTTTATGGAAGTTGAGGCAAGAGTGTTTTCTTGCTAGCTGTTATGGTATAGAAAGGGAAACATAGTTATGACTATGTCTGTTAAACTTCCAGGTGGATATCATGTGATTGACTACAAGTTCTCAACCGAGAGGGAAGTTCAATGTTGAGTATCTCTATGGAACTTGTCATGAGAATGGCAGTAAGATCCTTGGGAGAAGGATCTGGAAGTTTGATATGTCCATGAAGGACATGGAAAGGGTGCAAGCAATGAGCTTGCATGATGAATGTTTAGTTATGTTTGTATATGCTTGAGTGCATGAATTTGATGCAATGTGAGGTTGCTTGATATGAAGACTGATATTAAGGCCAAATAGATATGAATGAATGATAGTTAATGTGCAAGTGATGCACATATATGATGAAAGAGTAAATGAGAAAGGATGCTTTGTTGTCATGATAAAAGGAAACATGATTATGCCTTTGAGGATCGCATGAGAACACTTGTGAACAATCATGAGTTAAAAGATTTTAATGAAAATATGTATGTGAGCTCCAAAATGTACCTATGGTGGACACACATAGGCTTAAGATTATGCATGTGGTTAAGTGCATCATAGATCAAAGTTAACAAAACAAGGAATATGTGTGGATAAATAATCTGGAGGCATAACAAAGATGCATGTTTATATTCCTTATGGAATATTTGGTAAACAATCGAAGCTAACTCAAGGTTGACTGCTGAGAATTGAGCAGTGGGCTACAAGCATATATATATATATAAGAATCGTGGATTACATTTTAAAACATCATGAATGAATGGAAGACTAACAAATGAATTGGAAGACTAACAAATGAATGTTGACCATTTTGATAACTGAATGGTAATGTGCATAATGCACAGGTTCATGATTCATTGTGAACAAAAAGTTTGCTATTAAAGTCATGATTCATTGTGAACAAAAAGTTTGCTATTAAAGCATGTTGATTTATCCAAAAGGTTAGGGTGAGCCTAATCAAGGCTACTCAAGGAAAAGAGCATGAAGATCCCAACAAGGTGTAAATTGCAAAAACAAAAAAGGGAAAAGGGGGAATACTTTTCTCACTTTAAAAACTCTGAAATCTTTTAGAGAGTTGTAGGTCTTAAAAGAGCAATTGTGGGAGCAAGTACAACTGGAAAAAAGGAGAATGAATAAATAAGCATATTTAAATGAATGGGCTTGGTTAAGCCATGATAAGGAAAGGCAAAGGCCTTGGAAAATAACACAGTTGGACTGAAAGTCCAGGGTTGTGTAGAAGGAGTTGGACAAGGGAAGAGTTCCTTGACCCCTTCCTTGTTGGTTATTTATTTCTCTAGTACGAGAGATTGATTTACTAATAAAAGTAAATGTTTTGACACCGTAGTGATGATAGTTGTATGATTGTAGAAACAATTAACAATTGTTTGTGTTTCACTCATGGAAACATTAAAGATAATGAGATGAAGTGCATAAAGATGTGCTAGGACATATCTGAAAAATGTTTTATTGATTTGAAGGCTATGATGCAAGCATTTTTATCTACATGACGACTAATATATTTGTGGTGTATGTCATGTGTAGAAAGAAATTGGAGATGTTGAGAAAGATAGTTGCCAATGATGGACAACCTCAAGCAAAAGACGACTATGAGAAGGTTGTCGTTAAAATATTGTTGAAGGGACTTTAAAAGTCCCCATAGAGCACCATTGATGGGGTAATGTCAGAGAGGGTGCTAGCAGCCAGAGCAGGTATAAAAATGTTCATACCTATGTCGCATAAGGTATGAAGGAATTTGGTAGGAAACCCTTCTGAAAATATTTCATTATCTTAAAGATATGCAAATAAATTTTGAGTGGTTGTTGTATGCCATTGATACCCAAGTAGGGTATGATTCAGGAAAAGAACCCGAATAATAGAGAGAGGAAGTCTATGCCAGCCAAAGATGAGTCATAATCCTTGTAAGAAAATGCAAGAGTAAAGACTACCATGGGTATGATAACCAATCTAGGGAGATTGGGAATAAAGGTGCTCATAGTTAGCACATTGCATGGAATGCATTGAGGAAATAAATGTTTGTATGAGAGGAAAGGCAATGGATTTCCATCGAGGAAGGAGGACCTTCCACTACTCTACTTGAATTGTGTAGTAGATAAAGAAATAAAAATTTGGGTGGCCATGAGTGTTGGCACCCTGGTTACTACTGAAGGACGAATGCTTGGGTGAATTCAAGGGAAACTTTTAGTTTCATATGTACTGATTTGGGATCGTGATCATCTTGTAGTAGGAAGCACAGTCCTGCTGCAATAATGGACGAGAATGATTAAACCTTATGGTGAAGAGGTTGGCTGAGCTCCAACACACCCTGACAAGGTGCTTGCCATGAGTGTGGCAAACTTAAAACCAATGTAAGGGTACATTGGGTATGGATGTGGCCATGGAGATTGGCACACTAATTAAGGTCATTTGATATTTGAATTACAATTAGAAAAAATTGGTATGCTGAAAGGATGCATATGTAAATAATGATATTTCCTTTTGCGTTGTACCCTTGAATAGGTGAGAATGACTTGGATTGTTAGTATGCATCGTTTGAAAATATAATGTGCATGAAAACTAACAATTTGTTTGGCTAAGCAATGTTGAAATTACAAGAAGAAATGGGTCTTGGATATGGCGGTGTTGTAAGCCCATAAGGAAGACCAATTGCTTGTTGAGTTAAACTGTTATGGGAAGGAAGGTCCCATACTGACAAATATGGTTCCTATGTGGAACAAATCTAAAAATAAACGTGGAATGTGGAGATTTGTGGGTAACATATTTGCAAGAAAATTATGAATTTGAAATTGATGATAATATCTCATAATTTTTGTATACCTGTGATGTAGGTGAGACGAAAAAACAAGATCTGTCTAGGAAGGACAGGTGAAGGCTATCAAGCTGAAAAGCATGAAAAAGGCTACTGTTGAGACAAGAGAACTCCATGGTAAGCCACGATCGCCCTAAGATATGTTGTGATGTGGAAACACAAGCTGGAGGGATGCCTCGACCGATCAAGTCTAAGGGACACTTCAACTATAACGCTCAATGAAGTCTTTAGAACCCTTCTTGTGTGAGAAAGCCTTGGGAAGGCAATATGGATCGCCCAAGGGACTGTATAGCGGAGAAGGGGATGCCTAAGCCTGGGCCTGGAGGGTGAGTGACCGCAAGGAAGATGAGATTTTGATCATTCTTATAAACTATTGATTGGGATCATGCACACAATGGGTATATCTAGGAAAAACAATGATCCAAGATAACAAGACAACCATGTGGATGCAAATCCACGAATTGCACAGATTAGTATTGTGCTAGATTTTGAAATTTTTCCTATTGAATTTTTCACAATAATAAAATGTTTTCACATGAAATTATGATTAATATGCTTGTTGTCCAAGATTATTGAAGGTAGGTGATGAAGGCCAAGAGTATAGAAAGGACTTGACCTAGAAAGAGGATCAAGATTTCTGAAGGAGTTGAATGACAAAGGCATGATAGGAGTTACTGAGAAAGAACACCGAGGACAATGTTCCTTTTAAGGGGGAGGGGATTGTAACACCCATGTTTCTCCTAGCTTGTAATTAATCATTAATTATGATTACCATGCTATGGCATGTGTACAATGTAAATGTATTTTTGTTTATACTTCCAACGATTGACTATGGGGGTGAAGCCTTAAAGTATTGGCCATGATATCACTAGAGGAAAATAATGAAGAAACTGTGGAGAGGGTTCATTATGTCAAAATGACCCAAATTTCTCCTTGCTAAAATAATAAGCCTCATCTTGATCCCAAGGAGAAATCAGTTAATAAGAAAAGGATTGGTGGTTGAACAATCAACTAAACCAATGAATGAAAGCATGGAGGGTCTAGTTGGGGAGACAGAAAATTGTCAGCCCAAAGTACCACAGAGGGCAGTTTTTCTTGTAGGCCCAGACTAACCCGAATATCCTTATGATAGAAGGAACATGATAGGTCTAGAACCTTCTCGAGGAGGTGAAAGGTGTGCAAGAATACACACGAAGGTAGACAAGGAGGAGACACACCGAGGGGAATGCGCGACCCGGATATGCAAACAAAAGACGAAGAGCGTGTGAGGCTCTCCAGCTGAGAAGAACAACTTGAAGCTTGATAAGTTGTTATGGTTACTGGAGAGAACAAGAGAAAGGATCTATGAGAATTTGCAGAAGACATGACTTGAACAGATGATCACGAACTTGATGTTGAGGGAGCATCTGATAAACCTCGCGAAGGCTATGATAGAGAGAGACTCTCTGAAGAATTGCAAGAGTTGTTGTGATAGAGAGAGAGAGAGAGAGAGAGAGAGAGAGTCTCTAAGAAACTGCAAAAGTTCCCTAGTGATATCATGGCTTGGCACGAGGGTGTATAGAGTGCTAAGCATGAATGTCTCTGAGCCTATGGTTGGGTGGAAAGGTGAACACCCACATTCAATTGGTCGACGATCGACTGTAATAGATAAGTATTTCGTTTTCCATGTGCACTTGGATTGAAATGCATGATTTGAATGTCTGTAATTGTGATTAATGGTGCTTTGGGTGAAATTAATGGTTATAATGCCTAACTGCTCTTATGTAAGCCGTTGCATTTGTATGGGTTTAAGATGACAAGTTTGGCCTTCGGGCTGGTTCAAAAATACTCCTCCTTGCTTTAGAACTCAAGTTTTGTGAATTGGAGGATGTTCCCTTCAAACCAATTGTTCAAGTGACAATGGGCTCATCCCACGACTTTAATCCAAATCTTGGATAAGAGTTAAAGGGTGTAACCTCTAGATCTTGACAAAGTTCCATAGGAGCAGGTCCATTAAACCCTTCGCTACACTCAAAAAGGAGCTAAGTGGTTCTGGACTCCAGAGCAAAAGAACACTGCATGTCCAAATTTGTCGAAGGCGACCTGTAGGACTGGTAATTGGACGAATGACCAACAGTTGGTGATCAGTTACCCGTAATCATGGGATTTCCCCCCTTGCTAAACCCCAATCATCTTCTCGGTCACGAAGTAACGCGATTCATAGATCTGAGGGTATTCATGATCTCCCCTGACAGTTGGAACTACGTCGTGGTCAGTTCGACGCTGACCATTTCAGGAGAAAAAAGGTGTTATAACACCAAAACCTTTGAATGTTGAAGTTGTGAAGTATTGTGGGCCATCGATCTTCAGATCCTTCGAGATACCTCTCAATCGTCTGATCGTGGGGACGTGCATATCACGTCAGGAGCATGTGGGGTCCACGTTTCGAGCGACCGTGATGCCATGTGTGGAGGCTTTGTGGCAGAGCAAAGAGATGTCGATGACCTCAGGCATGTGCCACGTATCTTGCCAATGGGTTTCAGGTTGACAATTGTACCTCTAGGAGTGGCCTAATATTGAGACCAAGGGACCCCTAAGCTAGAGTTGTGAGCCATTGATCTGGGGACTCCATTGAGAACCACTCCCAACCATATGATCCACCAGTGGAAGCATTTGCATGTAGCACTTCAGCGAAGTCCTATTCCAGGAGAAAAGGAGTATTAAGTGGGTAGAACCCTCAAATTTTGAACTCACGAAGTGACGCAGACCGTAGATCTGGAGACGCTTCAGGATCTCCCATGACCATTATATCTAGACCATGGTAAGATCGGTGCTGACCACTCCGGGAGCAGAGAGGAAGTTACACGACGGAACCCTCGAATGGCGAAGTTACGAAGTAAGAGAGCCTGTAGATCTCTGGATCTATGTGGACAAACCTTGACCGTGGGATCTAAGGGGCATTGGAAGGTTGTCAGTCCGGAGTGACGTGGTACGTTGATGTCACCCAGGTTGGCGTGGATCCACGTTCGACATGCCACGTGTCACCATTTTTCGTGCTTTACGTAGACCCTATGTGCCCAATATAACGTGAAACATGTCACCCATTGATGGGGCACGTGTCATCTTGTATTGTCGCATGTCATCCCCCCTAGCACATACTTGCTTGGCCTAATAGTGGGAGGAGTACTCGGGACCCACCTGTCCTTGCCTCTGTATTTAATGCGCCATCGCGTGTAAGGGAGGACCCTTCGAGAGTCTGAGAATTCGAAACTCTGGAGGTTTGGCGTGTAGTATTTTAGATAAGCCGAAAGGCTCGAAGACCGTAGCCACATGGCAAGAATTCAGGACCCTTCGGGAGTTCGAGATTTTGAGACTCCGAAGGATATGCGCATAGAAAGAAAAAGGGGCGTTCAGTGTCGAAGTATTGAACGCCGAATTCCTGTAACCATGTATGTTAAATGAGGATGAAGTCTCGTAGGTGGATTTAATAGTGGATGGATTTCCACCATAGACATAGGAGCACTAGGAAGCTTCGGGACTTCGGGGAACCTTGGGATAGTATGAATGAGATGGACCCACATGGGTGCCACGTGGACTTTGACCAATGAGGCTCGCAAAACTTTGGAAGGGCATAACTTCTAATCCAAAGCTCAGATTTGAGCATGGCTACAATGGTTGGAAAGCCCTTGACGAGCAAATAGTTATGGAGACCTCGAGAAGAGGATTAAAGATAATGGAGGAAAGCAAAATTTTGATGCCCAGTCCCTAAAAAGGTATTTAAGGGGTTGGTGTGTTACACAAACAAGGCCCTGAATTTTGTTAGCATTTATTGCCCTTTTATCAATAAGAAAGAGTATTGCCAAAATAATTTGGAAGACTTGCACTTTCCCACACAAGTTGTTGTCTGTGGAGAAGACATGAACTTAACTATTAGAAGGATTGATATCTAGGGAGAGGATGGGAAAGTAGATCCTCAGACAGTTTTTTTGAGGATTTATTTGTGTAAAAAAACCTAGTATATGTGGAGTTAGTGGAAGAAATCCCAACCCAGGGGACAGTAGAATAGGAAGAGAGACACTAGCAAAGAGGTAAGGCATATTCTTGGTGTTTGATGATTTGCTTGTTTTATCAGGTAGATTCAGATATTTGGTGGGTGTGGAAGGGAATTTGGACCATCTCCCTATTATAGTTGAACTAGAGTTGGGACCTAAAAAATCAACATCCCCTTTCAAATTTAATACTCTTTCGATCACAAATGAGCAATAAAAGGAGTTGGTAGTCATACTTGAATGTGAGAACATTGGAGCAAGGACCAATGAATATGCTATGAAAACCTTTGATCATAACCTGGTAAGAAAGGAAATCACCAAGTAATGGACAAAAAAATCATAATGCATTATTGACGCAGATCCCCCAGCCCTCGGGCCGAGATCCGCTCAGGACTTCACTACAACCACAGCGAGGGTTAACCGACCCCTTCGTTTAAGCCACAAAGGACTTCAGATTTCGAGGTTTCGCGATCCCTAATTTCGGCTCCTCGACTCTTCCACTTGCCGAAACCCGAAATGCTGATATGTCGAAATCTCTGACCACGTTCTGCTCCTGTATTGGGTTTTTTTTTGCCTTTTCGAGGTTTCGGACTTCTCAATTTCATGAATCCTATTGTCGACGTTCTTGACCTTTCCACCTTCTGAAACCCAAAATGTTGATATTCCTGAAATGCTTGGTCGCGTCCTCTTACATAGTTGTATCGCGTTTCGCGACTTCGGGAGTTCCGGAACAAGGAATCCCAACCTCTTGCCTTCACAACTACCGAAATGCCTAAACCCGAAACGTTCAGCAAAAGGTTGGCTTCTATCGGAAGTTTTTCCCCTTTTCGAAGTTTCGGACTTCGTGATTTCGCGAGTCCTGATGTAAGGCTTCTGACTCTCTAGTCTCCACTAACCCCAAACTCTGAAACAATATCTCCAATGGGATCAATGGCTATAAGCCTCCCTTCGATCTGACGACCTGCGTGATTTCAGACTTTCGGGAAATGGGAGTCCAAGACTCTCAATCCTAGAACACTGTCCTCTTGGGTTCCCGAACCCCGAAACACCGAATTGCCGAAATGTCTCTTCACACTATTTCGTGTTTTGCAACTTCGGGGGTTCTCATGTGAAGAGCCCGAATTCTTGTCAACGGGAATGCCGAAACTCCGATCCCCAAAGTGCTAAAATACCACTTCACAATATCCCGGATCTCACAACTTCAATATTCTAAGTATAGGGACCCAAGCTCCTTGTCCTCAAGACTTCCGGTATTCTGAATCCTGATTTTTCGAAATCCCAACCTCGTCACTCTTCGTCTTTATACACAAAAACTCTTTTCTTGTTTCGGGGATTTGATCAACCAAAGGTTTTGCCCACACTTCGTATTTATGACCCCCAAAATGCCAAAATGATCTCGACGGTCCAATGATCGAAATCAACGGTCCACGTTGAATCCTGCCTTTCGAAGGTGGATGTGTCCAATGCTTAACTTCCCCTGCAACTTCCTTGGATCCTACGGTCCTCGCTATTTTGGGAGTTCTCCTCGGAGAATTCTGACCGTTCAGTTCCCTCCTCTAGAACTTCTGGCTCAAAATCGACTCAGTGATCCTTCTCTAGGGTGTGACTTTTATACAACGACTTGAGCTTCATGTTTTCTCTTGAATGATTCAAAGGCCCTAACCCTTCTGAGCTTTCTTCGCAAACTCAGGTCTTCAAGAAGACTCTTGCACACACTCCTTGCGGCAATCCTTCAAGTACTTCAGCGTACTTGAACTCCCAGCTCTGTGCACTTTCTCTGCAACAACAGTCCTTCAATATCTCAACCTTAGTTAATAAGTTCTAAGGTCTAGACCAGCCTGCGCACACCTTGTACGGCTTCGATGCTTGCCTTGCACTTCTAATGAGAAAAATGGTATCCCTCCTGAGCTTTCAGAGATAAACTCTGAGCCTTCGTCAACGCACTCCTTGCAGGAAATTCTCACTCAGGAAGAGAAATAATTGAAACTCATTCTCTTTCTCTCTCATAATCTAAACATTCAATATGAAAAAATACATTCACACACAGTAGAATACAATGCATTACAAAGAGAATAAGAAACTATAAGCAAATCATTCAGCATGTATACACAGAAAACATCATAACACCATGAATTTGAATCAAAACTTCATATATTAATTCAAGCTTATGTACATGGGTTCTCCTCTACAACTCTTATGCTACAACTCTCTTCTTCTCTATGCTAATGTGCTTAATTGATCTAATTATGATTGATACAATGATACAAAGATGAGGGTGTCTATAGTCATTTTCCCTCCTGCTCCTAAAACTGTCAATTCTGGAATTTAAATCTACCTACTTTCATTAACTATGCATAAATGCCTCTACCTCCTACAGATGAGAGCGAATCGCTCAATATCTATTTACAATATGCAAGTACGCTTTCTTTTAACCATTACATTAATGCTTCAAAAACATTTCCAAAACGTGTAAAATTTATATTGCACTTTCCGGCTGTCTTCTACCTTCATGCTTGCTTGGCTGGATGCTTGCGATGCTCCTGCATCATACTCCTTTGCTTGAAAATTTTCATGAACTCCTGTTCATAAGCTCTTGCACGGTCTGTCCATGCATTTGAATTTTTGCTTCATCCTCCCAACTGGCATCTTCAATTGGATGTCCCTTCCATTTGACCAAGTAGTCAAAATACTCTTTCCTCTTGGTCTTCCTGCTGACCCTCTTTTCAATTATATTTTCCATCTGTGGCTTTGCAACTACATGCATTTGCTTAGTCCACTGAACCTCTGTCTGTTCACTGTCTGCCCCTACTTCTTCAGATTTGTAAGGGTACAAATCTGAGATGTTGAATATCGCTGAAATTCCGATGCCATCGGATAATTCGATCTCATATGGATTTGCCCCAAATTTCTTCATGACTCTGCATGGTCCAATCTTCTTCATTTTCAGTTTGTTATATGTTCCCCTTGGGAACCTTTCTTTCCTTAGATGTGTAAGAATCAGATCACCAACTTCAAACTGAAGTTCTCGCCTGTGTTGATCTGCTCTGCGTTTATACTCTTGACTCGAATTTTGCAAACGTTCCCTCAATTGGGTGTGAAGTTCCTTCATTGCCTCTGCAAAATCCTCTGCATTAGCACTTCTAGTTTCATTCTGAAAAATCCTTCAATTCAGAAACTCCCCTTGGCTGCATTCCATAAACAATCTGAAATGGACTCTGCCCTGTGCTTCTATTGATCGAATCATTATAAGCAAATTCCGCTTGTGGCAGAATGTGATCCCACTGACTATGGTGTTCAGTCACTAGGCTCCTTAGCAAATCTCCCAAGCTCTTGTTCACAACTTCTGTTTGCCCATCCGTCTGAGGATGATAAGCTGAGCTAAATGACAAACTGGTCCCCTGCTTCTTCCATAAAGTCCTCTAGAAATGTCCCACGAACCTGGTGTCTCGATCAGAAACAATACTCCTTGGCAAGCCGTGAAGTCTGACGACTTCTTTGAAAAATAGGTTCGCAATATGAGTTGCGTCGCTAGTTTTCTGGCATGGTATAAAGTGTGCCATCTTTGAAAATTTGTCTACCACCGCAAAGATTGAATCAAATCCTCTTTGTGTTCTTGGCAGCCCCAATACAAAATCCATGCTCACTGCATCCCACGGCCTCTCAGGTATGGGTAATTGTTATGGAACTAATCGGTAGGTGCAGACACTAACTGATCTCCCTAGATCCACCTGGATCTAGAACAAAACAGGACAGGACATGACTCTTTCCCTAAGTTATGAACATTGAAATAACTAACAAGGAGGAACAAGTGACATACCTTTGAATCGCTTCCTTGGGTCTTTGTTGCTTTCGCTTTGCTCCGGTGCTTTCGCGAGGTCAAGACCAAGACGACACAAACCAACCAAAGTGAAGATAGCTAAACGTATTCAATAGTCAACTTATGTGTATGATCAAGGAATTACACAATAAAGTAAGAATGACTTTATGG
>CBVK0101305535.1:0-13028 GCA_900067695.1 Picea abies | reverse complement strand
TTACTTATCATATCAAGAAGAAGAGGTTTTTCCCTTTATGGGTTTCCTCTGGAAATATTTGTCTCTGTATATTTCATGTGTGTGATTGATGTTGAATATTCTATTGCTTACTTCCCTACTTTTTTGTGATCGTCATTGAGTGTTTTGTAAATAGTTTAAAATGGGCACAATTGTTTAAGCACAGTAACAACTGATTCACCCCCCCTCTCAGTTGTCCAACAAAAATTGTATAAACAACTAAAAAAGTAGGCATTAAGATACCCATTTGGCCTCTCAGAAAAACTCAAAGGCAGTTAGTGTGGAGATGTTGAAATAGGGAAAAATCCATTATTTTCCTGTGCGTTAGGGGTATTTTTAAAAACTTTGAAGGAAGAAAAGGGACTCCATATTACTTGCCTAGAAAATTTTCTATGCTTAAATTTTTATCTATTCATAAATCTAGACAACTTTGTCATGAGGGAAGTTTTGCTAGTTTTGCTCTATTTGGGAGATAGTCATTTTTGGCCAAAAATTCTAAGTCTGGAAGAAATGCAAAAGGACAAAATTTCCAAATCTAGATTGATGCAAAAGTCAACTGGAGTGTCAGATTATAAATATAATAGTTGTCGTGTATTCAAAATCATGAATACTATTAGCGCCTGATATAAAAGTTTTTCTGGTTCTTGCCATATTTTCTTCTACAAAAGGCAGAAGTTAGGCCTTGAATTATTATTTTTGTACCAGTAAAACAAGTGCAAAAAGGGGTGAGACTGTGGATTTCAGAACACCATAACTTTCAACTTAGAAATCAGAATAAGGCACGAGTATAACCGTTGGAAAGGTAATCTATAAGAAAGCATGAAAAAAATATTAAATTCTCCGATAGAGCATATTGTTGTTATTTAAAGCTACATGAAAAAGGGAAATTGAGCTTTGTGAACCAATGAGTTGTTCATAATGAAGATTTTCCAAATAATCACAATTTTGGGGATTTTTTTTTCCAAATGTTACAGGTACATACCAAATGTCAGTAATGGGTAAGAAAGAGTTCATATACTCATGATATTACCTATGCAGAGGTATATAGGCACATTTGAAAGTGCAATAGCCTAGTAATGGAAAGAGGTTGAATTATAATAACAAGGTAGTGTTGATGAAAAAAGGAACACTCAAGCAAATAAAGTTATGTCAAGAGCTTAATTAATCAGATTAATAAAGAGCTTAATCATTAAAAAAATGGCAGTACAAAGTTGGGCATTTATGCAGAGGTGTTGGAAGATTCATCAATAAAAAGTACTAACGATGTAGGTTGTCTACTCTTGAATAGAGACAAGTTACAACACGAGGAAGGGAAAAAACTTGATCTTGTAAATCACACAAGTTATAAATTAGATAGTTCATTTGAGTGATAAAGTAGTTATTACTTTTAGGAAAATGACATGGAAGCGGGATAGAGCTTGTAGAAGTTTGCTAATGCAATAAAGAGCTATAGGGCAAGTAATGAAAAGTGGATAAAGAACTCAAGAAGAGTATATTAACAAAATAATTATTATTCAACTGCTATAGAGTCTGAATGAATTTCAAAGGCACATCAACAAGGATTGTCACATAGGACATGGAGCCAATGGGTGAAGAATGTCATTACCATGCATAGGGAGTTAAGGAAGACTCCATAGCCTTGAAGGTAGAGATGTGTCGATAGGCTGCAAGGATTGCAACAAAGGAGGATGAGGATCTTAGGAGGTGATGAGTGAGTCATATCTATGTGTGATCATAGGAGTTACTAGAAAAAGGGGTTGCTAGCTATGAATTGGAAACTATGGTTGAAGTATCCTAGGGCAAGAAAGAAAACCACTTATGTTATCATAATGTGTAGTGCTAGCAAGGTACATGTACAAAGAATTCAAGGGATAGAATAAAAATTGTTATTCACTTCAAAGTGCCAATGATGGGATCCAAAAATGGAACACATTCTGCAAATAGTGGTGGGTTCCAATAGGATTTCTATGATTGATGGCTTCTCTGGTTATAATCAGATTGCAATGTAGGAAGAAGACAGAGAGAAAATTGCATTTACCACACCATGGGGCACTTTGATGTATGATAAAATGTCATTTGGTTTAATGAATGCAGGGGCCACATTCCAAAGAGCCATGGACATTGCATTTGTGGGTGAAAAAGATAAGTTTGTAGTTATTCATTTGGATGATTTGACAATATTTTTTGATTCAGATGAAGAGCATATGAAACATCTTAGACATAATTTTGAGAAATGTAAGAAATATGGCTTATCATTAAATCCTAAAAAGTCTCATTTTGCTACGTAGGAGGCATAGTTACTGGGTCATATCATTTCTAAACAAGGAATCAAGATTGATCCAAAGAGAATTGAGGCAATTGACAATATAAATTTACCTGGAAACAAAAAAGAGATTCAATCATTTTTGGGTAGAATAATTTTTTGAAGAGATTCATCCCTTACTTTGCATATATTTTTAAGCTCTTAACATATATGTTGAAAAGAGACAGAGAGGTTAAATGGTCACATAAGCAAAATTTTTATTTCAGTGCATTAAGAAAGCTCTTGGAAAAGCACCGGTACTGGTAAGTCCCAATTATTCAAAAGAATTTCTTATATTCTCCTTTGCATAAAAAATAATATAGTTGTTGTTATTTTAAGGAAAAAATGATGAATGTTTTGAACAATCAATTGCTTTCTTCGGTAAAAGCCTTAGGGACTTAGAATTAAAATACAATATTATGGAAAAACAAGCTTATGCAATGGTAAAAGCATTAAAGTATTTTAGGACTTATATTTTGCATTCTAAAATCATTGCATAGGTTCGTAGTAGCACAATTAAAGATATTCTGAGTCAGCCTGACAGTGATGGAAGAAGGGGTAAATGGTTGGCTAAAATATAAGAGTATGACCTTGAAATCGAACCTACCAAGCTAATTAAAGGTCAGTGTCTAGCAAAGTTGTTGGTTGAATCTAATTGCAAAGTCCCAAGAATCCTTCTTATCACTTCAACTTCTGAAAGTTATTCAATAGAAGTACAAGAAATTGATGAGAAACAACCCGTGAATAAGATAGATGAAAAGTTTCCCTCTTCTCCTTGGTACAAAGATATCATTTTATATCTCCAAACACTTTAGTGTCCATCTAATATGACTTCAGCCAAAGCTAGATCACTTAAATTACAAGCCATCAAATATTGCATAATAAGTGAGAAGCTTTACTGGAAAGATCCATTAGGTTTTCTGCTAAATTGCCTTGTTGAATCTGAAACTGAAAATGCAATTGATGAGTTTCACAAAGGAATATGTGGGGGACACCATGCATCCAGGGATACAACATATAAAATCCTAAGAGAGGGGTATTATTGGCCTAAATTATTTTCAGATGTAAATGCAAAAGTTAGGTCATGTAGAGAATGTCAATTTTTTGCAGGAAAATAGTTCTTCCCCTCCTTACCCTTAGTAGCAATTAAGGCTGAAGCTCATTTTCAACACCGGGGTTTAGATTTCATAGGAGAGATTCATCCTTATTCTAGTGCTCAACACAAGTGGATTCTCACTGCCACTGCCTATTTTTCTAAATAGGTGGAAGAAATTCCAACTGGAAATGCAACTGATGCAGTGTTAATTAATTTCCTTGAAGAAAATGTCCTAGACAGATTTGGTTGTCCATGAAAAATCATTACAGACAATGTACACGATTTTAAATCTGTAGCCATGATTAATTTTTGTCAAATATATAATATAATACTAGGTCATTTGACATCCTATTATCCTCAAGGAAATGGGTTGGTAGAGTCTTCAAGTAAAAGTTTAATGAGGATAATAAAAAAGGTTCTAACATGTAATAAAAAAGATTGGCATACTTGTTTAAAATATGCTCTCCGGAAAAACAAAATCAACACAAAAAAGTCAATATGCATTTCTCCTTTCCAATTGATTTATGGCATGGATGTTACTTTACCTATTAATATTGATTTCCCAGTTATGAAAATATTTCAGGAAATTGATGAAGAGCCTAATGCTTTAACCCGAAGAATAAATCAATTGATTGAAGTACAACAGTCTAGAGAACAAGTAAATGAAAAGTTTCGAGAATATCAAGACTTGATGAAAGTTGTTTTTGATAAAAGGGCTAAAGAATTTTTTTTTATTCCTCAAGATCTATTTTTGAGATGGGACACTAGAAAGGAAAATACTGGAAAACATGGAAAGTTTGATCACTTGTGGTGTGGACCTTTCAGAATTGCAATTGTCGAAGGGAAAAATTTCTTCTCCCTTCAAAATGTAGATGGAGAAATTTTGGAATCACTTGTCAATGGGCATTATTTAAAACATTTCATTCAGTAGATAGTTTTACTTATTTCTCTCATTGTAGATATTGGTTTGGTTTTGATTGGCAATGACATTTACTTTCATTTTCAAGCCCTAATGGGTTAAAAACACATTTTATGAATTATGACCCAGTTATGGCTAATTGAGTGTGATTTATTTTCCTAGTTAATAAATTTCTTCAAATTGATAGCAATTTTCAGTTGAAGAATATAGTATTGTTTGTTTTGTGATCAATTAGAAACTTGTTTAGATATTTTTTCAGAATTAGTTTCAATTTGTTTATTTTAAATAAATAAAGCTAAACCTTTCTATCTTACTCAAATTTTATAGAAATGATAGATCTAGTCAATGGAATAAAAAGATAAACATGTTGTTTTTACAAAATTGGTGAAATTTTTTATTTCTTTATTTTAATTGAAAAAGTATGTTTAGGGTAATCTTTTGAAAATGTATGTTTAGGGTAATCTTTTGAAAATTAAGCTTTGATATTAGACTATAGTTGACTAGTTTTCTCAAGGTTAAAATTTAATTACAAACATACAATTTTTACCTATAGGAGAAGGTATAGTTAGAATTGAGGGAAAATTGATCTCAGAGTATTATTTAACATGTAGGCAGTCCTAATTTATTTTATATCAAAAACAACTGTCATCCCTTGTGTTATTCAACACATTGATTGCCCCCACTTCAAAGTGATTAAATGAAATTTAAAAGAAAAATGGTGAAAGGAAATTCAATAATGATTTCCCCCATCTTGTTCAAAAAGAGATAATGAAAGGAAATTCAGAAATGATTGCCCTCATCTCAAATAAATGAAATTATAGAAATGAAGTGGTGAAAGGAAATTCAATTTGGGGTATGCAGATAACTTCACCGGGGCTATGCACACCTATTGGCAGTGAAGCAATATATGTGATATCTATAAAGGTTGTTTCTACATAATTTTATTATTACTATGTTATTAATTCTTTCTCAATGATTTATGTATCTTGATCTAATTAGGTTTATCTAAAATAAATTGCAGAAAGATCTTGAGAATAAGTCATTGAAACCTGAGATACCACATCCAGAATCAGTGAAACCACAAATCGTGGATACACAATTAAGGGATATACAATTGAAGATTGCGTGGCGAATCTAAAGAAGATCATAACCAGATTGCAAGGGAAATGTAAAGGGATCGACTATTGCAGTTATAATGATTTGGCAAACTGTCTACAACAAAACCAAGGATCTACAGATCATGTTCCAGAAATCCTAATTTTGTAATTATCTTTTGAAATTAGCTGGCATAACCACTTTAGGTTACGAGTCCTGGAGCTATAAATATATGTTCAAATGGAATGTAAAGGGGACTTTGGACGTCCTAAGTGTATTAAAGCTTTCAATAAATATTTTCATTTATAGAAAGAAAGAGATTCTTGGATTTCATCTCTTGAGTTTACATGTTCTTTGTTTCTTGTTTTTCATATGTCTTGATAAATCATTTTCTTCAAATCAGTTTGTTAGTGTCATAAGTACTGCAATTTGGTAAGACCTCCACTACTGTAAGTTTCAAAAGAATTATTCAGGTACAAACTTTCCTCTGTTTTACTATGAGTAAAATAAGACCTATACCTTGATGTTTTGTTTATAATTTTTAAGTAATCTCGTGACACATGCAAACTCACTGTTATTTCTTCTATTGGAAAGGAAGTAATATTTATCTTTATTGGATATATTGCTTCTTGTTTCAATTTTGTTTATCTTAATTATGCGTCCATACTTTTGAAGATTTAAAGAACTTAATGAATGAGATAAGGCCTCTTTATTTTTGGTTCTTAATTATTGAAACCCTAGATTAAAAACTAAGGCATAAAAAGTCTGATATTAAATCATTTATGTGTGATGCCTTGACATTGTTCTTTGATCCTAGAATAATCTCAGGAACAACAATGGGTAGGCTTGTAATGTTGTTATGGAGATGCAACCATTGGAGCTCTGTTGTTTTTCCTGGTCTATCCTCCATTGAGTGATTCGATGTTGACAAAGGTGACTCTTTTATAGATCTTGCTATTCTTAGCTTGATGCAACATCTTCGAGATATCTTTTTCTATGAAGACTTTTCAAATTTTGTTTTGAAAATGTTGTGCATAGAGTTACCAAGGGTGATTTATCATCCAACCTTGACCTATATGGAGTAGCTTATGCCCAAAAAATATTTGAAGGTAGATATCTTGTAATTTTTTATTTTTTATTTGGAGTTGAGGTTACACACCTTTGGAATTGAGGTTTTGGAGTTGAGGTTACACACCTTTGGAATTGAGGTTGTATATTGTAAATGTGTCTATTTGTTGGTTTCTTTTTGTTCTTACGTTGATCTTGTCTTCCTTCTGCAAGTACCTGGAATTCCTTTGTTGATGTTTTATTGTTGATGCTACATACCTTTTGACACCTAATGCAAAGTTTATTATTATTATTATTATTATTACTATTAGTTTCTGAAAGCAATAATGCCATTTTTTGCTTTCGCCATTGCCTTGCCTCATCAAGCATGTTAAGGATTTTATGATGTAGAATTTTATTGTAGATCCAGGGCTGCCTCCATGGAGGTTTTCAACCACAAATTTGTCCTAGGTACTTCATGGAGGTTTTCACTTGGGCATTTTATTGTTTTTTCTCCTTTTTCTTTTTCATTTTTTTCTCATTATTCCATGATCATTTAGATGGGTTGAGAGCATTGTTGCTCTCAACCACATCCAATTGTTGTGCTTTCATAGTGGCTAGGAATTCTTCCTTGAAGGAAGGTCTATTGTAGATCTTGAGCCTTAATCCATTTACTAGGAGGGGATGTTTTCCTCATCTATGGTTCTTATTTTCGTTGAGCCATTTTCATAGAATCTTTCAATTTTGTAGGGGCCCAACCATCTTGTCCTTAATTTTCCTTTAAAATCCTTGAAAATTGAGTCATATAGGAGTGCCTATTCCCATTATTTGAAGACTCTAGAATTTATGATATTATCATGTCATGTATTCCTTTGTAGTTGAACTACCTCAGTATGGAACAATGCTTATTGTTTGTATTCATCGAAGGCATTCAACTGCTGCAATCTCTCCTTTTGGGATGATGAAAGGTCTATGTTGAGGCCAAAGGCTATCCTTAGCGCGGAAATTTCAAACTTAATAGGAAACATTTCTTTCTTTCCATAAACCAACTCATAGAGTGAACCTTGTGGTGGTATTCCATGTGGTGTTATATGTCCATACAACTTTAATTAGATTCCTTGCACAATCATTCTTATGCAAGTTGATTGTCCCGGCAAGAATATTTTCTAGCTCCATGTTTGTCACTTCCACTTGCACATTTGGTTGAGGTTGGTATGGTGTAGATTTTTTCTAGCATATCGTGTTCCTCTACATGATATGTTCTATATGGTTGGAGGTGAATTGTGGTTCCCAATTTGTAGTTATTTCCCTTGGGATTCCAAATCTTGAGAGGATGTTCTCATGTAGAAAGTGAGCTACCTTGTTCTTTGTTGCAACTTTCATTACCTTAACTTCAATCCATTTTGTTAAGTAATTAGTGCACACCAAGATGTTGCTCTTTTGGTCTGAAGGAGGGTCCCCAAAATTCCAAGCCCCACTTGTCAAAAGGTTCTAATGAAATATGAGGTGATAAAGGCATTTAATCTATTTTAGTAGGTTTTCCCATTCTTTGACATGCATCACAATGAGAGATATATTATTAAGCATCCCTATGGAGGGTATGCCATGAATAACCTACTTGCAAGATTTTGTAAGTTGTCCTTTTTGTTGTGTAATGGCTCCCACAGGGCTCATCACGACATGCATGGAGAATGTCATGAACCTTGTCTTCAATCACACATTTTTGCAAAATCTGGTATCGTCAATGCTTGAACATGTATACTTTGATCCATGTGTAGGTAATACTTTTACTGAAGATTTTGCATCTCTCCCTATAAAAGAATTGTTGAGGAAACCTCCATGTTGCTAAATAGTTGGCTATATCAACAAACCAATGGATCTCTTCTAATATTACAAAAAAATGTTCATTCGCAAAATTTTCATCTACCACTTCATCATCTGCAATGTTTGTTCATCTTGATAGAAAATCTACGACAACATTCTATTTGCTAAGTTTATCAGTATTGTGAGATCAAACTGTTGTAATAATAAAATCCATCGACTAATTCTACCATTTATGTGAGGTTTGTTCATTAAATATCTAATGGTAGCATGATCTGTGTGCACAAAAATTGGATACCCATTGATATAATGCTTAAACTTATTAATGGCAAAAACTAATGCAATAAATTATTTCTCAGTGATTGTGTAATTTAATTATGCACCAAACAAATTCTTGATGATAAAATAAAATTCAAATGGGATTTTATCTTCTTGCTAGCCCAAAACTACGCATATTACATTATATATTGCATCAGTGTGGATGTGGAAAGGAACGTCCCACCTAGGACCTTGTAAAACAAGGATTGCTATGAGTTTTTCTTTAATGTATTCAAATGCTTTTTAACATTTTGTTGTCTAGCATAATTCAATATCTTTAGACAACAAAGTGAACAAAGGGGAGGCTAGTTGAATACAATCTTTGATGAAACTTTTGTAGTATCTTGCATGCCCAAGGAAACTTCTTACAACTTTTTATTTTTTGGGGGTAGGTAGGTGGTTGATTATGTTCACTTTTCTTTGGTATACCTCAATCCCTCTGGAGGAGATATGATGACCTAAGACAACCCCTTTTCTCATGAGAATGTTGCATTTCTCATGATTGAGTGAGAGGTTCATATATTCTCACCTATTTAGCACTTTTTCAAGATTAGTCAAGGCTTCCTCAAATGAATTTCCATAAGGTGTGAAGTCATCCATGTAGATTTCTACAGTGTCATGGATGAGATTTGAAAAGATGTTTAATGCAACTCTTGGGAAGGTTGGAGGATCATTACAAAGGCCACAGGGAAGGACCTTGTAGGAAAATGTGCCCCAAGGACAAGTGAAGGTCATTTTATCTTGGTCCTCGGGGATGATTTGAATCTAGTTGCACCCATTGAATCCATCTAAAAATGACAAGTACTTTTTTCTTTCTAGGACATCTAATACCTGGCTAATGAAAGGCAAGGGGAAATGGTGCTTCCTAGTATATTTGTTTGGATCTCTGCAGTCCACACACACTCTCCATTTTCCATTCTTTTTAGGTGCAATGACTAAGGGTGAAGCCCATTCACTATCAAGAATATGGTAGATGAATGATGCATCCAAAGGTTTTTGCAATTCTTCTTTGACAATGTCCTTTAGGGAAGGGTTCATCATCCTTTGAGGTTGTCTAATGGGTCTGCAATATTTCTTGATGTAAATATGATTGGTACACATGTTTTTATGGATTCCTTTCATTTATTTGTATTCCCATGCAAAATATGGAGTGCATTTTTTAAGGATGGCTAGCAATTTATGCTATTGCTCATTAGTCAAACTAGTGTTGATTTTTAGAGTTTTTAAGGGGTAGATCTCCATTGTTTTGACTATTGTGATGTTAGTCTCAACAACGATTAATTCTTCCCATAAATTCTCTTTCTAATCAATTTTGAAGTTTTTATTGCTCATCTAAACCATTAATATTTACAACAACAATGTATAGGTTTTGCTGAAAAGTGGATATGAAGGTTTCCTCATTTGCATTTTTGTTGGCTAAGGATATTTCAATGGTGGGGATAGGATAAATAGAGGTTTGAGGCATCTATTCTTCTTCTTATTCTTCTTCTTCTTCTACCCAAATAGGAATTTCTCCTACAACTAATGGCTTGGTAGGGGGGTAGAGGATAGGTTTTTTTTGGATTAATCATTGGTAATGGTCATGTTTCTTGCCCTAAAGTTGATGTATGCATGTTTTGTAGCCAACCATGGTCTTCCTGGGATGAGATGGTACCCATTCAACTTAGATATGGTTTAAAGGACTATGAAATCAATTAGGTACTTCCATGAATCACAAAGACCATTACATCCTCCGATAATCCTATAAGATTCACAATTGATCTATTTTCTAGTTGGAGTACAATTGGTGTATGTGTTAGAAATCATTGAAGGCTTAATCTGAGCATGGTATACTTTGTCATGTCATGCATGGTTTTCCCTAGGCCTAACAAGGTGTTTTGGATCATACTTTTGTTAATATGCACATTTACTACATGGATGCTTGGATCCAAGTATTCAGGGACAAACACCCTACCAAGCATACAGTCTATTAGATGTTTTATCACATTGATATTAGGGGAATCCTTTTTCTTTCTTCTAGGTTTCTTAAGGAATTTCTCCTTGATTAAATTTTTGTATATAGGAACATCCTTAATGTCTTAGAGAAGAGGTATTTTGACACATAAGCTCTTAAGTTCCCCCAAGATTTCATTCTCTACATATGTGTAGAATTTCTTAGTGTCTATCCTTTAAGGATATGGTGGGGTTTGTTGAGGAATAGGTGGTTTTTGTGGGGAGGTATCCTCCTTCTTGGAGCTTTAGTTTTCTATGGGTTCAATAGTGAGAGGAGGGTATTTTAACACCTTTCCTGACCTGAGGTTCATCTCTTGAAGTTCTACAGAATAAGCTTGGTATGTTACCTCATTGTTATACATAGGTTGGACCTGTTGATTCTTTGGATTAGGAGTTGGTTTGGTAGGAAACTATGGTTATTTTAGAACTATGGAAGCATTGTTTTGTTGAGGAGGAGGGGGTAGCAATGCTCATTATTTTTGGTTTGGAGGCCTCCACCCTTGTGGAGGATTAGTCCACTGAGGGTTTTGAATTGGAGGTTGGGCTTGGAATGGTTGATAAGGGGATTGTTAGGATGACTTGGGTACTACAAATGAGAAGGAAAAATATGGAGATGAAAATGAAATATAAGGAGAAGATGTGTCCCTCCGCTAGAGGAGAGTAAGGCATGAGACATAATTCCTACTTCATGGAGAAACTTTTCTAGACGATAAAGTTCAATGTATGGAATGAACTGGTCTGTCAAAATTCATCCATATATTTTTGGTATGTAAGTCATAGATAAAATAGTATTAATGTTCAGAGAATCCGCATCTCATCATGCTTGGCATGGTGGAGTGGCATAATATTGTTTTTAGAGTTTTGTTTAAACTATTTGTAAGACATTGGAAACATGGTTTTTTTATTTTTCCTATTGAAAATGAGCTCACCTCTATATGTGTTGTAATCCCTACTCATTTTTGAAATCATTATCATTAATTTACTTGTAAAAAAAGAGAGACACTGCATAAGGGTTCGGGCCTAGAGGAAAAGGAAGGTGTGACTCTTGTATGCACGGAGAAGGAACCTACACTGAGGGGTTGAGAACACCGGTGGGTTTGTTGGTGAGTTGAGCGTGGAATACCATCTGAGTTTATTCCTTTATTTTGGGAGCACGCCAAGAAACAAGCCACATGGTGATAAGATAGTATTATTAAACTAAGTTTGGAGCATGTTTAATTTACAAAGTTTGCATTTTTTTTTTTAGAAAAATTCCAAAGTGTATGGGTTATATAAGGTGTATCTTTTTTTTACGACTTTTTTTCAAAGGGGTTATAAGCTATTTTTTGTAAACGAGTATTATAAAGATCTATATGTGTTTTGTAGGGAAGTTATAAGGGTATCACTTGTATTGTTTTTCATATTTTTAAGGTCGAATTTTTTTTGTGGAGTTAGAAGGGATTTTTCTCCATTCTAATTTATTGTATTAAGGGGTTACAAGGTTTTATTTCAAAAGTTATAAGGGTTAAGCATCTCACGTCCTAAACCCACTTGAAATTGAATAAGGGGGTCTTAGGATATTTCTATGTGTGTGGATTGGTTTATATTGTTTCTTTCTTGACAAACAAGTACATAAACAATAAGCAATCTAATGCATTCCCATATAAAGAAGACAAATCAAGGTCTTAAGGAGGAAATCAAAAGAATATTTGCACTTGAAAACAAATCATCACATAACTTTGAAGTCTTTTGCATAATCTAGAAAGTTACCTGCCACTGAATAAGGGGGTGCAAAAGAAGGCCTTATATTTTTCACAATGGGCATATTTGAAGCACTTCAAAATGGCAGGAATTGACAAAATGCTTAATATGTTGCTCTCATTCATTAGCAAGACTCAAGATTCTACAATTCCTATGCAAAAAGGAACACTCTCTAATGTTCTTATTTGTTTTTTCATACTGTGAAAAAAGGTACATCTACTTCAATCACAAACAAATTTTTTGAATGGGCAATTGGCATCATTTAATGATGACACCAAGGAACAACAAAACAAACTTGTTCTTGTTGATTATGACTTGCAATATTTTTCCTTTGATGAATTCAGTGTAGCCTTGACTGATGACATTAAAAACAAAGTGGATAAATTGAAGGTTCAACATGAGGATCAAGTTGAAAAAATATATAACTTTTTTAGACCTTAGGAAGAATTACATTTTAAATGAAACATATATATCTTAGGATATGAAAAGGATCATGACAACCTTTTTCATATTCCTAATTATTGTAAACCAATAACATTTATGTTGGATTATAGAGAGTGGGGGTGAATCAATAATGAGAAATTTATACCACTTATTAATCCTTTTAACCACAATGTATATTATTTTAAATTATTCAACAATGTTCATCAGTTCATCATCAATATATTATTGCATCATAA
>CBVK0101305530.1:0-17105 GCA_900067695.1 Picea abies | reverse complement strand
CAATTTTATTTTTTCCACTTGAGGAATGGAAAAGAAGAAGATAAACTCCTACCAAGATAGCAAAGAGAACTGCCTATATTTTCAAGGAATAACATGTATAGCACCCAAAGAAAATGTTGCATCCTTGAACACATGATTATACTGATTTGCAATACATGGAATATGTAAAGATTCACACAAATGGTTTCTCTGCCAAACCAAAAAGCTCAAACACCAAAAAATTCTTAATGTTGTCATAAATCAATATATTTCAAAGATTAGATGACTGCTAGAAAGGGATACTATAATTAAGTTAAGCCCAAATAAACTTCGTTAATTAAACCATGAAAACATCAACTCCTCACAGTGTTGGATTTTGTGATTGAGTGTTGGAGATGCCATCTCAGATACCACTTTTCTAGAAATATTTCCTATAGTTGTTGTGTTTAAAACCTTGTTGTTTCCATTAATCTCCAACGCAAGTTCCCAAAGTAACGTAGATTTGTATGGAGATAAAAGGGTCTATGCACTTTAGACAACATAAGAATAGAGTCATCAATATAAGCAAACATATATATATATATATATATATATATATATATATATATATATTATATATATATATATATATATATATATATATATATATAATAAAACAAATACCACACATGTTGCAACAACAATATGATATAATCATTACCATGATATCAAGCCCAAACAATTTATTCAAACCATGCACAATGATGGTCCTAGAAAAAGTAGTGATGTTCTTTGGCCCCAACAATACTCATAAGTTTAATTCTTGTGGACTCGTTAACTAGCATACATTTTCCAAAAACCATGACACCAAAGTTGTCAGCGAGTTTAGTACAAAAGTGAGGTTGGATGCCATCGCATCAATACTAATATCCCAATATCCAACACTCTGAAATCCAATATTATAAAAATAAAATAGTGGCAATTTTCTCATGGAAGGTATAAAATAAGATTAAGGAGTTGAGATATATGACTATTACCACTAAGTCAATCAAAATTTACTTAGTGATATTCTGTCAAAATTAAGCATTTTGTTTCTTTGAGAAATTTCTAAGAAAACACATGTTCTTCTAACAATAACTTTGTTAGTTAATGATGACAACATTCAACATAGAGGCATAAATTAAGCACAATATTGTGATAAAGAGTGTGAGAGAATTATTATGAAGACAGATCAAAGGGTTACATGACCGTGTATAAACATGTATATATAATATCCACAATCATTTGGTTTAAAGGAGACCGTTCCTTGACACAGGTGCAAAGATTTGGTGAGGTCATTTTTATTTTTAAGACATATCCTCTTTTTCGATGATCTCCATCACTAGTCAATCTGTAACCATATACATTGTTACTAACTTTCCCTAGCAAGGTGAAGGTGCCTTTCTTCCAATTTCGCAAACCAGAAGTAAGATACAACCACATCTTCTTAGCAGAGTTAAAGAAGATATTATATTCAGACATGCATAACATTTAGGGATTTCTCAAGAACACAAAATACCTTCAAGATAGTTTAAAACCATTATATAAAATCAACATTTGTTGTCTTAATGAAGAAAATCTATATATAGGGTTATTGGAATCTAGTCAATTGGGTTTATCTCAGGTGGTTGGGAGGAATGATTGTTATCCTCCCCACCTAGGTTCAATTCTTGCAAGTGACATGTCGATCTCTTAAGAAGCAAATTATGGTAAAGGCTTTGAGCCCTATTTTTTATTAGCCTTGTTCCCTGAAGATTCTAGGGTTTACCTCGGGTAAGATCCATGAAATGAGGAGAAGTACTTGAGGGTTTTCCTTGGGATTTGTAACCTATAAAAAAAGAGTTATTGGAAGCTCAACCTTCTCACTCTACGTTCATGGGTTAGAGGGGTAACTCTAGTTAAAATAGGATAATTTTCTAAAATAAGTTCTTAAATGCACCTCCTCCATTTCTATTATCTATCTTAGGTTACTCATATGAAGTATTGGACACAAGAGTATTGAATAAGAGGGGTTTAACAATGTAACATAGAGGTTCATATTTCCATCTTCCAAATTTGTTTCCCTCCTTCCATAATCTTTAAGATAGATACATGTACATTATCTAAAGGACCCGTTGACAAAAATAGGACCATTAAGATACATGTACATTATCTAAAGGACCCGTTGACAAAAATAGGACCATTAATAACACAGAGGGTTGTATCTTACTCAAAATTTTATTTATTTATTCTATTTATTCATGAAACATTATGATTAAGGTAGAAAGTTTGAAGCTTTAACCCAAGTGTACTGGTGATGTATTTTCTAAAGGCTAGGAAGAAGAATTTAACACAAAAATCCTAGTAAATTGATATAAAACTCATGGTAAAGGAGATAAATAATTATACAAAAGTTGCAATTGACTTACAGAATCTTCCAACATCTCTGTCATCTCACTACTGGACCTATAGTCTGTAGAGGAATTCTTTGCATATCTATTGTATCTTTTTCCCAAATTAACATCAATAATCACATTTTCTACATATCAAACACCAATATGTTTGGCTATAACATATCAAACACCAATATGTTTGGCTATAACAAATGGGACTGTGTAAACTGAACCATGAAAAAAAATTGAGTTTGATGAATGCACATCCATTATCCATTTTCAACAGAAAAATATCAATTCGACTTAGTGTATTGAATACCAATTTAATCACAATCAGAGAAATAAATATAATAATAATGAGAGCATACATTCTCTCTACTACTACGCATGTAGTTAGGATGTCATGTGTATATCTACCTTCCTTGTCTGATGTCTTCATGTTACTCTCAAACTTCCACTTATGAAGGCCATGTAATTAACGAAGACTATTAATATTATACCAGATCAACCAATGGAAAATGTTTAAAATGCACACTGACACAATGGATTTTTCCTACCTTGAATCTTCAGGTCGCACAACTCTAAAAAAATGAGACAGAGTAAACAAAATATGTAAATTCATAGGGGGAAAACACAAAGATGATTTTTTGTTTATTACCATACTCCATATTTTATCACTCCACATTACAGTTATTCTAAAGTTTAATTCAAACAATGATAAAATAGTAACCTTCTTGAAATCCAGAGACGAAATTCAAAAGAAAGACAAAATTTATAAACAGAAGAGAGTTTGAAACTTATCTTTCTAATATTATTGACCAACTACCATCTGAGCAAGTTGTTTTAACCCTATCATAGGCAAATCCACAGTGGACGCCACCCCCTAAATGAGCTATGATACCACCAGGGCGAAGCAGGGGTTGTTAACTCTGAAATTTGGACTTTAACCACCAGGGCGAAGCAGGGGTTGTTAACTCTGAAATTTGGACTTTAACTACGTTTTCCTCTACAGATTTCTTGATGACAGAATAGTATTATGGAACCCGCATACCTACTCCACACAACACAAAGAGATTTTCATTCTTTGTTGTTCAATACCTTAGAAATTACTCTCTTGTGTTATTCACTGTGTGCATAGAAGGTCTAGACTATGTCTCAATTTTTAGTAGAGTTTTCCATGTTTTCTTGGGTTATTCTCAAGGCTATCGGCTTCCATTCTTGGTTGGTTGGTCTATGATGGGTTTGGCTCTCTTCCTATAATGTCTAACCCCTCCAAACTCTTATCTACCACTTTTTATAACAACCTTATTCTCCCCATTTGAATTTTCCTCATGCATAATGGATAGAGAGTTCAAACTGAACTTCAACTCCTAGTTCAAAGAATGTAGGGGAGACAATTTGATAAAATTTAGGAGTTGTGGCTTGGATTGAAGAGTTGGTTTCCTCCATTCCTCTTAACTCATTTTTGTTTTGAAATTCAAAATTTAAATTGGGTGAGGGTTCATGGTAGCATAAGTTATATGATTTAGGCATAAACCCCCTAGACCTCCTCACCTTTCCCCTATTGTGGTATCGTATCCCTTATAGGCACTCAAGCTCAACTAATTCTGGTCTTCTTTATTAACTACAAAACAAAAATATGTACAATATTCATAGCACCATGATATGGTGTCAATGTAGCAAAGTTATAAATCATCCATGCAAATTATTTAAGGATTTAATTACAAATAATTCAAAGAGTAAAATTTGGGATATTACATCCCCTATTTAATTACAAATAATTCAAAGAGTAAAATTTGGGATATTACATCCCCTCCCCCTTGGAACAACACCATCCTCAATGTTCTTTATTGTAGCAATGTCTATTGTGAAAATAGGGATGGATATGCCTCTCTCATGGCATCCTCCATCTCCCAAGTGGGCTCATCTGGCCGAAAGTGCTTCCATTGCACTTTTACCTGAGCGATGGCTCGGTTCCAGAGCATTGTGACTTTCCTGTCTAGTATACACAGGGGATATGGATGGAACTCTGCCTCTGGTTCCACCTGGATAACATTTCAATCAAGAACATGATTGGAATCATGTACATATTTTTTTAAGCAATTATACATGAAAAAAATTATGTATTTTAATATTAGCATGTAAAGCAAGCTTATAAGCTATCGGTCCCATCCTTTCCAAAATTTCGAATGGTCCACAATATCTGAGTGTAATTTTGGCATAGGCTCCAAGTTTCAGTAAACTCTTGTGCAGTTTCACTTTAAGATACACATGCTCGCCGACTTTGAATTCTTTATGAATTCGGTTTTTGTCTGCATAACTCTTATGTTTGTCTTGGGTTGTCTTCCATTTCTATTTGATCTTGATTACTTCTTGCTCCATGTATTTCAACATTTCTGGTCCAAGTGTGATTCTATTTACTAGGTTGTCCCAACTTAGAAGTGTATGACACCTTTTTCCATACAATGTCTCAAAATGACTCATATTTAAAGATGCTTGGTAACCATTATTATAGGTAAACTTGACCAAATGCAGCCACTCCTCCCATTTACTTGGTCTATTCATGAGGTACATGCGAAGCATGTCTTCCATTATTTGGTTTTTCCTCTCCTTCTTCCCATATGATTAAGGATGATAGGTAGTGTTGAAATTTAACTGTGTACCCAAGCCTTCAAATATTCCTTTCCAAAACCTTGATGTAAACTTTGAATCTCTATCAAATATTATTGTGGTAGGTATTCCATGCAATCTGAAGATTTCTTTCATGAAAATCTATGCAACATTGGCTACTTTAAAAGTAAACCTTATAGGAATGAAGTGAGTAGCTTTGCTTAATTTTTCCATGACAACCATGCTAAATTCCATGCTAATCACTTCCCATTTTCATTCAGAAATGGGTAAAGGTTGCAACAAGCCTGTTGAATGTTTATGTTTTGCTTTAACTTGTTGACATTCCAAGCATCTTGCAATATAGTCAACAATTTTATTTTTCATTCCAAGCCAAAAGTATTTTTTTCTTACTACAATCATCATTTCCTGGTAACCTGGATGTCCTCAGTAAGGTTTCTTGTGCATTTCATCCAAGATAAGTCTCTTTAACTCCTCTCTATAAGGAATGTACAATCTATCCTTATAGATCATCATTCCTTCCTCAGTGATATGACAACCATCAAATTTTTAATTTGATGGCTCTTGTTAAACGCCTTCCTTTAGTTGTAAAAAGTACTCATCCTTTCCCCAAGATTCTTTTATCCAAATTTGATGGCTCTTGTTAAACGCCTTCCTTTACTTGTAAAAGTACTCATCCTTTCCCAAAGATTCTTTTATCCTAGACTTCAAGTCAGATTCGCAAGTGTTGATACTACCAAGTGTATATCTTGCATACTTCTGTTAGGCGCATCTGCTACCTTGTTCTCTTTGCCATTTATCTGTCTGATTTCAAACATACTCGCTAATGAATGTTAACCATATAGCTTGTCTAGAATTCAAGTGAGGCCGATATAAAAGATGTTTTAGTCCATTGTGGTCTATCAACAAAACCAATTTTCTACCCATCAAGTAGTGTCACGACATATTCAATGAATGTATTATGGCTGCAAGATCCAGGTCATGGGTAACATAGTTCCTTTCATGCTCCTTCAATTTTCTGGATTCATAACTTACCACAGGATTATCTTGCATAAGAACTCCACCTAGTCCTTCTTTACATGCATTTGTATACACTGTGAAGTCTTGGGTTGTGTCGACAATCTTTAGTACCGATGCACTAGTTAGAAGGTGCTTCAACCGCTAAAAGCTTTCTTCACATTTAATAGACCATACAAACTTTACTCCTTTATTTTGCAAAGAGGTTATGGGATGACCAATTTTTGAAAACCCCTCTATGAATCTTTTGTAATAACCTACCAGTCCCATAAATGACCTTATATATGTCGTATTGTTTGGAGTGGGCCAGTTCATAATGGCCTTGATATTTTTTGGATCAACTGGTATTCCATGTTCTGATATGATGTGTCCCAGATACTGTATCTGCCTCTAATAGAAATCACATTTACTGAACTTGGCATATAACTGATGTTCTCTTAGTGTCTGCAACACCAATTTGAGATGTTGCTCATGTTTTTCTTATAATTTAGAGTAGATAAGGATGTCGTCGATAAATACCAATACAAACTTATCCAAATATTTGTTGAAAACATTGTTCATGAGACATGTGAAGGTAGTCGGTGCATTGGTAAGTCCAAATGGTACCACTGTGAACTCATAATGAACGTACCTTGTTTTGAAAATTTTCTTATGAATATCATCATCTTTAATTCTGACTTGATTATACCTTGATCTTAATTCAATATTAAAAAACACTTTTTCTTCTTGTACATGATCAAACAGATCATCAATTCAGGGCAAAGGGTACTTGTTTTTCAATGTCACTTTGTTCAATTGCATGTAGTCAATGCATAGTCTAAGAGTACCATCTTTCTTTTTCACAAACAGTATAGGTGTTCCCCAAGGAGACACACTTGGTCTAATATACCCTTTTTCTAACAAATCATGTATTTTCACATTTAGTTCCATCAGTCCATGTGTACTCATTCTGTACGGAGCTATTGATATAGGTGTAGAACCAAGCAAGAGATAAATTGAGAAGTCAATATCTCTTTTCGAAGGTAGACCTAGTATTTATTCTGGAAATACATCCTTAAATTTTTGGAGTTTTGGATAGTATTCAATCTTGGTCTCTTTTTTTTTATGTTTATTTCCATACATGAATTGTGTATAAATGGCACCCCTTTCTGGCACTCCTTTCTAACTGTAAGGCTAAAATATGTTTGATAGAAATGGTTCTTGGAGTGCCTTTCACTAAAATTGGATTCCCTTCATCATCTATGAATTCAAAGGTCTTATTGTAGGAATACAACTTTACTTTATGTGGTGTCAACAAATCCATGCCAATTAAGGCATCATACAAACCTAAAGGTAAATATTCAAATTCACCCTTATGAGCAGTCCGCTCATTTCCACTAGGAAATCTTCTATCAATTCACTAACCTTTCTCTTTACTCTTGTAGCCAACTGAACTAACCAGGATTTCTTGTGTTTGTTTTTATGAAGAATACATGTATCAACAATCTTAGGTGCAATGTAGCTATGACTAGATCCAAGATCAATTAGAATAGAAATAGCTTTCTTATCAATCTTACTATCAACTTCTACCACTGATGCCTGGTGGTCTGCATGTTGATCCTCTAATGCAACATATATTTTTGGAATACTCTTTTCTATTTCATTCACTATCGCAACTTCCTATATAGTATAGGTAGTATTCTTAGTTTCCTACCTATGAGGACAATCCCTGAGTAGATGCTCTTCTCTGCATCCTCAACACTTGAGAGGCCTTTCCAAGGCTCCCTTGGCTTTCCTGCTACTGACGTTGTTGGTTTGTTTCCAATCTAAGATGGAAAATTATGTTGAAAGTTGCTTCATGCTAGATGATTTTGTTTAAAATTCTTGATTGATTCTTAAATTACGGAGTCTTAAATCCTTTCTTCCTCTGTTCAAACTTTTCCTTTTTATTTTCTTTCCACATCTAGTTGAATTCTAGTTTTTTCTTGCTTTGTTCATAACATTACTTACCTTTTCTTATTGTATCATCAAGAGTCTTAGGTTCATCAAACACAATCTCGTCTCTATATGATTGAGGAAATCCACTAAGGAAATGTTGAATATTCACTTTTTCATATTTGATATATGGAACATACCTTAGCAGTTCCAGGAATTTTCTTGCATAGTCATCCATAGTTAATTTACCCAATTTCATTTCACAAAATTCCTTAATTTTTCCATCATAATACCTCTTTCATAAATACTTCTGACATGAGTACCTTTTAAATAGTTTCCAAGTAGTTTTATTTTCACTAAGCTTCTTTACGTTCTTGATATCCTCCCACCAGATAGATGCTTTGTCGTTCAAGTTGTAATTAGCCACTGCAACTTTCATGTTTTCAGAGTAATCATGCACCTGGAAATACTTTCTCATACCAAGAAGCCATGCCTCAGCTTCCTCACCAAACTTCACCTCACCATTAAAAGTAGGTAGTTTTATCTTTCAGAACTCCCCCTGAAAGTATTCTTTGGAAAATTTCTTCTTCTTCTTGTGCCTGGAAGAACATTTTGACCCATTACTGATGGATTCATCAGAAGTAGTTGTATTATGGATTGAAGAATCTGTTGTTATATCAATATCATCATTGGAGGTCTGATTTTTTGTGCTAAGAGACCTCTTCCTTGAAAGAATTTTACCCATGTTACTTGATATTTGACCCTGTTGCATGTTTTTATGAATCTTAGTCAAGATTTGTAAAATAATGACATTCAGTTCCCTCAATTATTCTTGGGCTTTGATACGTTTCTCATTATCTACTTTCATACTTCTCATAGTATCTACCATGTCTAGAGGAGTCTCTTTTCTCTCATGAGTTTCAGTGTCTCGGATGTGTGGTGCATCTTCCATGATGTGTTCCCTGTCTTTTTCTTTCTCTATGAAAAACAAGGTTAGATAACAAAACAACAATGTTAGATTTTTTTAGACATCTAAAAACATCATTCATATTTCGAGCCCATACATCCCAAAGTGTTGTAACCTGACACTCTGATAACATAAGCAATATACCCATAATTATTAATATCTCGATCATTTAATAATTAGCTTCCAACATGACTTATTTGCCAACAGTATATAAATATAGAAGTTAAATCTTGGAATACAAAGAAGAAAAATCTTGCAAAATATTTTCAAAATTATATAATGTGTAATAGCACCATAAAAAACTTTTCTAGATTAGATCCAAAGACAATGCAACAAACCTATTTTTCAACAATTTTATTTTTTCCACTTGAGGAATGGAAAAGAAGAAGATAAACTCCTGCCAAGATAACAAATGGAAGTGCATGTACTTTCAAGGATTAACATGTATAACACCCAAAGAAAATATTTCATAAATGAACACATGATTAAGCTCATTTGCAGTACATGACATATGTAAAGTTTCACACAGACAATTTCTTTTCCAAACGAAAAATCTCAAACACCCAACAATTATTAATGTTTTCATAAATCAATATATTTCAAAGATTAGATGACTGCTAGGAAGGGATACTATAATTAAGTTAAGCCCAAATAAACCCCACAAATTAAACCATGAAGGCAACATTCCAAAACTATTATAAACATCAACTCCTCACAGCATTGGATTTTGTGATTGAGTGTTGGAGATGCCATGTTAGATACCACTTTTCTAGACATATTTCTTGTAGTTGTCGTGTTTTGAAACCTTGTTGGTTCCATTAATCTCCAATGCAGGTTCCCAAAGTAACATAATTTTTTATGGAGATAAAAGGGCATGTGCACTTTGGACAGCATAAGAACAAAGTCATCAATATAAGCAAACAAACATATAAAATAGAACAAATACCACACATATTGCAACAACAATATGTTATATTCATTACCATGATATCATACCCAAACAATTCATTCAAACCATGCACAATGATAGTCCTAGAAAAAGTAGTGATGTTCTTTGGCCCCAACAATACTTAGAAGTTTAATTCCTATGGACTTGTCAACTAGCCTACATTTTCTAACAACCATGACACCAAACTTGTCAACACGTTTAGTACAAAAGTGAGGTGGGATGTCATCACATCAATATTGATATTGCAATGTCCAACACTCCAAAATCCAACATTATAAAAATAAAATAGTGGAAATTGTCTTATAGAAGGTATATAATAAGATTAAGGAGTCAAGATATATGATTAGTGCTACTAAGTCAATCAAAATTGACTGGGTGATATTCTGTCAAAATTGAGCATTTTGTTTCTTCCAGAAATTTCTAAGAAAAGACATGTTCTTCTACTAATAATTATGTTAGTAAATGATGACAACATTCAACATAGCAGCATAAATTAAGCACAAGATTGTAACATAGAGTGTGAGAGAATTATTATGAAGACGGATTAGAGGGTTACATGACCGTTTATAAACATGTATATATAATACACACAAGGTTATCCACAACCATTTGGTTTAAAGGAGACCATGCCTTGACATAGGTGCAATGATTTGGTGAGGTCATTTTTATTTCTAAGACATATCCTCTTTTTTTATGATCTCCATCACTAGTTCATCTGTAACCAGAGACATTGTTACTATATTTCCCTAGAAAGGTGAGGTTGCCTTTCTTTCAATTTTGCAAACCAAAAGTAAGATACAACCACGTCTCCTTAGCAAAGTTAGATAAGATATTGTATTTAGTCATGATTAACATTTAGGGATTTATCAGGAACACACAATGCCTTCAATTTGGTCTAAAACCATTATATACAATCAACATTTGTTTTCTTAATGAATAAAATCTATATACAGGGTTATTGGAAGCTCAACCTTCTCACACAACGTTCTTGGGTTAGAGGAGTAACTCTAGTTAAATAGGATAATTTTCTAAAATGAGATTTCTTATATGCACCTACTCCATTTCCATTATTTGTCTTAGGTTACTCATATGAAGTTTTGAAAAGAGAGTATTGAATAAGAGGGGTTTAACCACGTAACATAGAGGTCCAGATTTCCAACTTCCAATTTTGTTTCCCTCCTTCCATAATCTCTAAGATAGATACTTGTACATTATCTAAAGGACCCAATGACAAATATAGGACCATTAATAACACAGAGGGATGTATTAAACTCAATTTTTTTTTCTATTTATTCAAGAAACATTATGATCAAGGTAGAAAAGTTGAAACTTTAACACAAGCGTACTGGAGACGTATTTGCTATAGGCCATGAAGAATAATTTAACACAAAAATCTTAGTAAAATGATATAAAACTCATGGTAAAGGAGATAAATAATTACACAAAAGTTGCAATCGACTTCCAGAATCTTCCAACATCTCTGCCATCTCACTAGTGAACCTATAGTCTACGGGGAATTCTTTGCATATCGATTGTATCTTTTGCTGAAATTAACATCCAATAATCACATTTTCTACATATCAAACACCAATATGTTTGGCTATAACAAATGGGACTGTGTAAACTGAGCCATGAACAAAATTTGGGTTTGACGAATGCGCCTCCATTAGCCATTTTCAATAGACAAATATCAAGTCGATTTAATGTATTGAATAATAATACAATCACAATCATAGAAAGAAATATAATAATAATGAGAGTATACATTCTCTCTACTACTACGCATGTAGTTAGAATTTCTTGTGTATATCTACCTTCCTTGTATGATGTCTTCATGTTGCTCTCAAACTTCCACTTAAGAAGGCCATTTAATTAATGAAGAATGTTAATATTATACCAATTCAACCCAATGGACATTGTTTAAAATGCAGATCACCACAATAGATTTTTCCTGCCCTAAATCTTCAGGTCACAGAAATCTAAAAAAATGAGACTGAGTATATATATATATAGTTACACAGGGGTCGAATACAAAGACAAATTGTTGTCTATTGCTAGACTCCATATTTTATCACTCCACATTACAGTTATTCAAAATTTTAATTCAAGCAATGATAAAATAGTAACCTTCTTGAAATCAAGAGACAAAATTTCAAAAGAAAAACAAAATTTATAAATAGAAGAATTTGCAACTTATCTTTCGAAGATTGTTTACCAACTTCCAGTTGAGCAAGTTGTTTCCACCCAACCATAGGAAAATCCACAATGGAATCCACCCCCTAGCCGGGCTATGATACCACCAGGGTGAAGCAAGGATTTTTAACTCTAAATTTGGACTCTAACCAATGTTTGCCTCTACAAATTTCCTGATGATAGAACAATGTTATGGCACCCACATACCTACCCCACACAACACAAAGATATTTTCCTTCTCTGTTGTTTTTTACCTAAGAAATTACTCACTCTTGTGCTATTCATTGTCTGCATAGAAGGTCCAGACAAAGTCTCAAGTTTCAATAGAGTTTTCCATGCTTTCTTGGGTTCTTCTTAAGGCTACCAGCTTCCATTCATAGTTGGTTGGTGTATGATGGGTTTGGATCTCTTCCTTTAATGTCTAACCCCTCCAGAATATTCTCTATCACTTTTTTCTAACAACCTTCTTCTCCCCATTCGAATTTTCCTCGTGCATAATGGATGGAGAGTTCAAACTCAACTTCTCCTCCTAGTTCCAAGAATGTAGGGGAGATCATTTGCTAAAATTTAAGAGTTGTGGCCTAGATTGAGGAGTCGATTTCATCCACTCCTCTTAACTCATTTTTTTTTGAAACTCAAAATTGAAATTGGGTGAGGGTTTGAGCTAGCATAAGGTGGATGATTTAGGCATAAACCCCCTTTAGAATCACTCATATTTCCCCTCTTTTGGTATCATAGCCCCTATAGGCACTCAAGCTCAGCTGATTTTGATCTTCTTCTTTATGTACAATATTCACAACACCATGATATGGTGTCAATGTAGCAAAGTTATAAAGCATCCATGCAAAGTATTTAAGCATTTAATTACAAATAATTCCAAGATTAAAATTTGGGATATTACAACCGGTACATATTTTATGGCTTGGAACAACAGAACTTTCAAAACATACATTTTTCAATTCCCCAAGAAAATCAAATTCAAGTTGTTTAATAGATTTATCAATGTTCAATCTTTCAAGATAAGGAGGAGTTTGGACATGACTTGGTTGGTTTGACTTATCTGGGGAACTGACTTGTTTCACTATGTTTATTAATTTGGTCATTCGGTTCAACAAATGTTTCCTCATCATCTTGCTCCAAAATGATGGGAGGAGTTGGATTAATCACTTACCTTAATCGGAGATGAATATCTTGAAGATCTACAAGGAAAATTAAATAAGTTGGATAGTTCGGTACCTCGGCGTTGTAAGCGGGCCAAGCTACTTTATTGTTTGGATTAGGAATGGGTTGGGAAATAATTTGAGATGGCCTTTGAGGCAGTTGATTGAATGACAATTGTAACTATTATTGTGGTTCTCTTTTTTGGAATGAGAGTTGTGGTTGAGGTTGTTGTGGTGTATTTCCATGAGGCGATGGTCCTCACCAACCTTGTTGCCAAGGTTGGTTTTGGACTTGGGGAGTCCATTGTGGCCATGATGTTGGTGTATACCAAGTAGAAAAGGGATTTTGCAAGTGTTATTGATTAGTCCAAAGTGCATTATATGATTGAGGAGGAGTTTGGGCTACACCCAATGGATCATTCGACCAATGTTTTTTGTTTGTTTATGAAACAAATTTGCTCAATTTCTTCACTTGCTCCTTGATAAGAAGATTTAATTTCAAGCAATGAAGGGAAACTATGTGCGGCATGACTCTTATCACAGATAGCCACCCACGTAAAGGATGTTTCTTTTGATGTCTTGGGAAAAATATAGCCAAGGGTAATCCTTCTTCATCTTGGTTCTTTTTAATTTTCATGGTATATAATTGGGAAATATGAGAACTAAGGATGTCAGTTTTAAAGTTATCTAAAAAAACCCCAATTTGAGGTCAGGTGTTTGCACCCCTTAAGGATTTATTGGTCCTTGAAAGACGTTATTGAGGGGGGGATGCCATGTTTATTATTGCCTCATGAATATCGTCTACACAACTCAAAAATGGCATCATATGATAATTGAGAAACATATCCAACTCCCATCAAGTTTGAGACATACAAACACTTGTCTCAAATGCCTCTAAGAAGAATAATCCTAAGTGTGTTTGGGTCAAATTGACATTGGTTGGATCATCTAAGATTATATTGGAATCTTTCGACATAGTCTTCCAAACTTTCCTCTTCATTTTGAGTCATCTTGAAGATTTCTCCTCGTAAATCCCTAGCTTAGCAATAATCTTGATATATTTTTAGGAATGCTTGTCTCATACCCTCCCAATTATGTATAGAATATCCACCCAACCCCATGAACCAGTGTATATATGCATCCTTTAGAGTGGTTGGGAATAATTTTAATTTTGGGGCATCATATGAGTAATCATAACTATGATATAAGAGATCAAACTCAAAAATAAATGTATTTGGATCTTCACTACTTAACCCATGAAAATTGGGTAAAGCAAATGGTGGAATGTTTTTCATTTGGGTTGTACCATTTTTATCCCGAATAGGAAATTCAATTGTAACAAGATTTTACATAATATATCCTTCTCCTTCTTCTTCAACCATAATATATAAAGGATTTTTCCAAACTTTCAAACTTTCAAAGGTGAATGAATCAATAGAAGACTCATGTTTATGACTAGGGTTTTCTGGATGATTTATATCAACATAGGTTGTAGAGCCTGCTTCAAGATTTGGTACTACTTCTTCAATAAGAGTTTTTTGTTCACTTACATAAGTACTTCTCATCTTCCCTACTCTCCCGTCAGTGTGTTAGTTGATTAGGTGGCTCTAAATGTACCACAAAAACATCCTCTTGGATCTCAAAGCCTATTCATGCATCCTAATATGCGTCCAAAATCATCTAGATAAAGTTTAGAAAAAGATTTATTAATGGTTTATTGATCTAAGCTTCTTCCATATGATAGTATCCTAAATCAGTATAAACTAAGGATCTTAATTCCTCAGTGTTTCCTCGACAACGACACAAAAACTGATAGCTCTAAAATATATCTCTTTAAAAGACAACTACTCCATTGCTTCATTTTATCATCAACCTGAGGTTCATTTGTGAACTTGTGAAACACTGGTGTTGTATGCTCAAAATTAAAGATCTGAAGATTGACTGATTGCCTATAATATGCCTATTTATGAAAGACCAAATTTTCAAACAACTATTATATTTGTGGAAAAAGAAGTTATAGAAATAAAACTTGGTTAAAAACTATTCTGGTTGTATTTCTTTTGGTTTGACCGGTGGCAATGCTTACTTTGGGACAAATACAACATCACAAGTTTTCCCTTTGTATGTTATGTTTTTGAAACTCAGATATACAACCATTTCGTTATAAAACCAAGCATGAAAGAAAATCCATTCAAAACAAGTAAATGAATGCAAGGTTATTCTAATTGCAATGAATAGCAAATTTCAACAAAGATATAAACATGAATATAAACAAAGAGTTTATGAATAGTCATATAAACAACAAATTGAAATAGGAATATGGACAAGTTTATTCACAACAACTAGCCTTGTACATTTTCAAGTGAGCCTGCCTTCCAAAGACTTGACAATCACAAAACATTCAGCTACAACACTTAAGAAAATAACTCATAAAACAAGAGGCAAGTTGAATATATTAACAACTGAAAATTACAAAGTATTCTCTCTATTCTCCCCTATGATAGATGAGAGAGCGACGATGTGTGTGTGTATGTGTAGTGTTCAAACTATAATCTTTTGCAACTACTTCTGAATGAAAACATTTATGAGAAACCCTAGAGTTATAGAAAGATAACAAATTATCCATTATAGATTTTTAATGCACTGTGTCTTGAAAGGAAATTTGTAGGTTTTAGATGTTAAAATGATAACTACAAGAGGTTTCCACGACCTTGATTCTTGGTAATGAGTGAATGTAAACCATGGGTATTTGAAAAATCCATAGATTCTCCCTTCCAGGAATGTGCTATGTTCACATGCGTGTTGAACTTGTATACTTTGTTCATTTGCTTGTTAATACCAACACTGATCTTCTTGCAACAAGTACAATGAGTCACTACGTGCTTTAAATTCCTTGACTGAACCACTGCAACAATATAATCTATTTTTTTTTATCCATACAACAAGTTCCTTATTAGCAACATTTATTCAAAACTTAAACAATTTTTCTACAACCCTACTATAAATTTCATGCTATAAACAAGAAAAACATAAAAACATAACCCAAGAATACCTTTTGGGACTTGTGGCTTAAGTAGGTGGAAAATGAGAGATTACAAAGATCAGAATGGCCTTACTAGTGGTAAAAGGATCATAAAAGCTAATGAGTACTAGGAAAAAATGGTATCATTTTGAAGTCTTGTCAATTATATACATGTAGCCTCAACCCTCTATTATAAGCTTAGCTCCATACCTCTTGCAGCTCCTCTTGGGATAAAATGATGGACAAAAATATTCTCGGCTTCCCAAAAACAAGGAATAAATGTGCATGCTTTGAACTTGCCACCTTGCACTAAAAACACTCCACCTAACTACCTTGGCACATATTCCAAGGTTCATTTGTCCTTCAATACAAGTTAAGATAAGGACTTTGGGTTACAATAAAACATTATATTTCCAAGCTTTAGCCCCCTTAGCCCCCTCTTGTTCCTTTATCATGGAGTCATAGTCCCCCGTCATTTTAGTTCCTCTTGTCTCGCAACTAGCGATGTAGTTTTTTATTAATAAATTTTGTGTACATAATTTACATTATTTGGCCCTTAGCCATACTATTCGACTCACAACCTAATTCACATATAGACATTATATTACATTATGCGGATCAAACCTGGGGTGTTACAATTTGAACTATCTCGGTGTTGAAATCAATGTACCAGATCACTTTCCTTGGTATTGTTTCTTCAATTAATGCACTAAATAATTTTTCATTGTATTATCATTGAAATTGTTGGACACAGGCCAAAGCAGAAAGAAAGGTTATTTTGGGAAAGAAGGCATGCACGAGGAAAGTGACAGATGGAAGGAAGAGCAACATGCGCACATGCATGGAAGACCTAACGATGTTAGGGTTAGGGTTTTTGCAATGTATT